>CAHIKZ030001202.1:2310000-2477500 GCA_903632075.3 Acanthosepion pharaonis
TGAATATTTGAGGCTACGACAAATGCACACAGGAAATCTGCAACCAAGCTCTACAGTCTAAATTAAAGTGTATTAAAAGTAGAGATTGGTTTATTCAATAAAATGGTATATAGCAAAGTAAAAAGATTATGTATAGACCAACATTTTTGCCTGGGGACCAGTGCAACATCTGTGCCTTCCTCTGCCCTGGGATCAGTGTAATATCTGAGTTGATTAAACATTAGATTATGTCACGTAGTATCCCCCATTTTATGGAGACCTTTCAGTTAGCCTGATTAATATTTATGAGCATTTTTTAAATTTAAAAAAAAAAAAAAAAAAAAAAAAAAAATTTTTTTTTTTTTTTTTTAATTATTTATAAATATTTGTTGCAAAATAAAATCCTCACGTTTGCCTTAATAAGGTCTGTCAGAGGACGAAACACCTCAGCTAAGTTATCCTTTTATCTTTTTTCAATACCCGAGCTGTCTGCAGGAAATGTTACACAGGAAATGCATAATTATGTATTCCAAATTTTTTTTTCTGTCAGTACTTTTTTTTCTCCCAACACTACGGTTATCTCCCTTGCACTAGCGACACTGGGTGACAATTCTTTTATTATGAAAATAGCATGTTTAGTGCTGATTACAAAGATGAAAAGACTAATTTTGTAAAAGAACAGATGCACTAATAATTGTAAAAATGAAATTGCTTATTTTTTTCAAGGTGTTGTAAACTGTGTATTTCTATATGCAGATTTATTTGATAATCTTTTGTTTTTTTTAAGAAGTGTTCACTGACCTGTTGGGCTCCAGAGAATGCGTGATAGTAAGAAGACACATAAGCCATGACAGATCGTTCATCAGGCTTCACAGAGTTAACCATGTCTGATGGAGGAAAAGAGTAAAAAAGCAGTATGAAAATGGGGAAAACAAAACAAATAACAAAAAAAAAAGAAAAAAAGCATTACAGACAATTGAAAATGTATAATGCAATCTACAAAGTGACAAATTCATTACTACTTGAAAATTTATATCATGCATATTTTGATAACACTAAACACTTCAAATACCAGTGTATCGATCAATTATAAATTTGATAAAGATCAGAAAACTGAACATAGAATAGGATGCACTAGGGGTAGTTTCATCCAACACATGTTGCTACAAAAATCAAAACATTAACCTAAAAACTTAAAAGTCATGTTCTTAAATAGCTTCAAGTTGAGACTTTCATATAAATGTTATGCATGACACCAAACTTGTTCATAAATATTTAAACTCTCAGCTGTATTCAACCACAATCTTAGATCAATGGTTGAAGATGGCTTTGAGCAAATGAAGCCTGTAGGTATTAGTGAAGACCATCCTTTTTTGAACCTCCTGGACTAATGCTACAGTATCACAAAAAAACAAACAAATAACAAAGCCATACCACTAGAAGACATTTAACAATAGCATCAACTAAAATGGATAGTATATATAAAACAAAGAATGACAACAATCAAGATGTTGACATTTCACACAACTTCAAATAAAAAAAAAAAATAAAATAAAAATAATCAATACTGCAAAGAATGGTAACATTTACTGCACTTGAAAAACTTATTTTTAAAAAAAAAAAAAAATTTAATAGAAAAATTTTTTATAAATTTCAAATGCCAACAGCACTGACTACTTGGTCAATGAATGTTGAATGTTTCCTTATAAGGAAACAATATTACCATCTTTCAACTCTGCAGCTTCTTTCCCCACAGGTGAAATGTCACAAGCCTATTGCTATTCTAGTGCTATTTGCATGCAAATGTTCAGATGAGCGCACCATTCTTTTAGTTTCACCAGTTCATGCCACATTCATGGAGTCAACCCACACCACTTATTTCTTCTGTTTTGCGAAGCATTTTCCTAAGAACTGCTACTTTATGTCACAAACTCCCACATGGATACTTCCCAGAACAGTACAATCCTTGTTATCCTTTAATATTCACTTCTTACCACCTCATCTTTCATTATCAAACACTTCATTCATCATTACCATTTTAACAGTAACCCTCTACCTTTAGTGGCTCTCGGGCCTCGGAGTGAGAGAGAAATTATGTGTGCAGGCATTATGCGTATGAAAAACACACTACATCCAATTATACAGCCAGGGATTCAAAATTAAAACAAAATACAAAGGTATATCTATGCAGGGGTGTGCTTTTAGGTTATGTCTCAAAAGCTAACAAATACTCTAAAACTATTTTGACCAATAGTAATAATTGGGTTCAAATGCTAAGTTCTGTGCTGTATTCTTTTATTATCAGCAGACAAGCTAATCAATTTTTCTATATTTTAAGACAGCTAACATGAATATCTTTCTTTTATAATACTTTCATGAAACAATTTTGGAGGAATAGTGACTATTTTTTTCTATTTGTATCCTATTTCAATTATTTACATCCTAATTTCAAATAATTTAGACAGAAATTAATTCTTACTCTATTAGAAGCACTTTACCATTGTTTCTGTCCAACTGACAGACACCTGACTCATAAAGCATATTGCACATTATCCTATTAAAAAAAGACTATAAGCACTGAATTAGTCAACACATTGTATTACTTTCATTGTTCTAGCATCAGCTTGAAATGATTACAACATTCTTTTAAATACTTCCAGTCAGATTTTCAACATAATGAGAAACCATTTCATACAAAAAAAAAAAAAAAAACGTATAATTCTTCTAAAACAATACAATTCTGGCACTGCCTGTAGACCTAGAACAGGAGTTGAAAATTGAGTTTATTTATTAACAATTACACAGAAAAGCCAAGTAGAAGTAAGTGATGGTGGTATGGACAATCTAGCCAGATTACAAATTAGAAAACACAAAACAGCAAATATAAAAATATTTTCACGAAGATAACAAATGACCCAAGTTGGATTTGCATGAAACATTGCAAACCTGAAAATGACCCTCCACCTTGAAAGAATTGAGAATATGTTAACTATTTGCTAATTAAAGACATCAACAAAATAATAACTTAAGATCTATCTGTTTGATCACTTTTTGTTTCTGTGTGGTTCCTTGTCCTAAAAATAGTTTCATCTATTTAAATGCATACATTGTATATCAATAATGCTCAGGTAAGAACCTGACATGAAACCCAGAAGTTCATTTTAAAACAGAACTGGTTGAACAGTCCAGTTATCATCAGGTGAGTATTTTTGAATTCCCGACAAAAATCTATGCAGTACATATGCACTTTTTTTTTTAAATCTTAAAGCCAAAAGAAAAATAGTATGTCAGCAACTTGTTGAATATAATTAATGTTCGATGTTATTTGTTAAAATGATGCTAAGAGTTCAAAAGATATTTCACCAGAATCTTGCAGAAATGCTTTAAACAATCATAAGACTGGTTTTAGAATAGCGAAATAAGCCAAAAGAGCAAACTGATAAAAAAATGTGACCAAATTAATACTGATATGAACCTCAATCAAAATCATATTTGATCTCAATCAGTTCAACCCATAGAATTAATTTACATAACAATGGAATCTAATCAGTGTAATATTAGTAAACTGGTCAAAGCATATATTCTAATTTTAGAAGCTGTAAAATGGCTTCAAACATAGTATTCAGTATACTACTGGTCTGTACCATAAGGAAGAGGATATACCAAATTGCTGCCCTTTTTGTATATTTGTGATTAACATTAGTTTTACTGGGACATTATGGGAAATGTGCATCAGTATAGCCTCAAAAGAGGGCCCCAGATCACATGTGAATGTGTTTGTTAACACCAGTTACATCTGGGTTTTCCCCTGTTAGCAGAAGGACAACTTGGCATGTCTAAATACAAGCCTATCTGCAGTTGGTCAAGATCCAAGTCTTTGTAAAATGTCTCATGTTAATATAAGCAACAGGAAAACCAGCAGTCAGCACTTGACAAGGTATGATTTCTTGTGAAGTCAGTCCTATGGCCATTTTGTTCCTAAAGTTGCTGTGGTTTCTGAGGCAGTGTCTCTTTCCCCTCTGCCTATTAGTCACCCGCCACATAGTTGCTGGGAGACTAATTGGTTAGGCATTTCCACCAATCTCAACACACCCTTGCCATATATTATAACAGACATAAACATTATAAACTAAAAGAGAGGCAATAGCCAAGTAGATTAAACTGTTGCTTTATGAATTTGTGAATTCAGTCCCTGGGACAGGTAGTACAGACTTGGCAAGCAACAACTGACCAGTACTAAATAACAAAACAACATATCGCGATATGGACAGCAGACTGAGAAAAATCTATCCCTATACATTAAAAAGCGGATTCAATTCTAAATTTCCTGAAGGCTATCCAGATAAAATGGCACCTGAAGAAGGCCAAAGTAAATAATAGCCAAAACGTTGTAGTAATAAAACAAAGGCAAGAACATTAGTCCGAATGTAAATAATGATAGTGCCTCATCCCAGAAATTACTGAAGAGGAAACTTTTATATAAATCCTTCCAACTAAAAAAGATACACACTAAATTTAGTATTAGTGTGAGTATTGACACTAACCAGATTATTTTCAGATCATATTATTTATAATTATGACTTTCCTTTCTACTGTATTGTTTTTCAAGTTTCCTTAACACACCTGTTACCATAACAGGACATGACAACACAACCATAAAACTTAAATACACCATTATTTATCAGTTGGTGTCTGCTTAAGTAGCAGACTAAACTATTTGTTCCAAGAATAAAGTCACTCACTGAGTAATAAATAGGAAGATATCATCTGAGTAGCATAAAGCTATTTTCCTGCTGTAAATTTCATACTCAGCATGTTTGTATGAATTTCAGTTTCTTCTTATACTTTTAATTTAGAAAGTGAGGAATGCAAGAATGATACATATGCATAAATTACTTTTGCCACAATAGCTTCTCCAGTTAAAAAAAAAAAAAAAAAAAAAATATAGAAAAAAAATATCACTATGTACCAGCTGCTGACAATGGCCAAATATGCAAGCTCTTCTTACTAAAAAAAAGTCTCTTATAGTATTCTGGATTTCAAGTAACAAACTGCTATTAAATAAACTGCGTGTAAAAATGCTCAAAATGTTATTTGAAGCCACTGCAATGAGCAAACTTCAACAACAGAAAGGCTGTTTTTTTTTTTTGGTCCAAACATTGAATAAAGCAGTCATTTCAATTTATCAGTAGAGGGACGTGTAAATTGAAAAAGACAATCCAGGTGTGTAAATCAAAACAATACATTCAACCCAAGCTGCTTGTAGAGGACAGATTAGTAATCTAGTGAAAGATTAAAGTATTATTATTACTTCTACTACTACTACAACTTATGGTTGATAATTTCTCTGCTATTTAAATGAGTGATCATGCAGGCCACATCTTGCTTTCTTTTTGAGGGGGGGTGTATAGGCAGAATAGGTTGGCTACTCAGCTTAATACAGAAATGATAATCTATCTTTTGGACCTAATGACATTTATGAAACTTTAATGGTAAACAGGAGGAGGAGGTGGAGCAAATTGAATATTAACAGATTTAAACTGCATTCTGAAAACTAAGTGCACACTGTTCTGATTATATGGTAAAAAGAGAGATGATGAAACAAGTGTGTTTGTGCATATATATATATATATATATATATATATATATACACACACACACAAAACTGTGCACATATGAACTTCTGCTAAACACACACGTTTTATATATATATATATATATATATATATATATAAATTGTGCACACATGAACATACAGAGATATGAAATTTTGTATGGTGTTATGACTCCTTTGTTAGATTCTTACACAGACTACCTAAGAATCATATCCCGCTACTGGGAAGTAAGGAGAGCAGCTTCCATGATAGGCAACTTCAGCACACATGAGAGTAGATGTTGAGCATTTCTACTGCTAAAAAGATTACCACCACAATGTATATATTAAGACAAAAACATCCCTCGTAATGTTTAATACTTTAGCTGAAAGCTCTCAGACTGAAAGAACATCTGAACAGTTCTTAAACACTATATTTAAAAAAGAAATAGTGTGTATGTAAGAAAAATAAAAAAATTTAATCACAATGCTTTTCAGTCACCTTCAATGAAACACACACACGATAAAATATAGTTTTAAGGTGTGCTATATTTATGGGTTAAAGTGCTAAATATCAGGGATAGAGTGTATGTAAATATAAAATTGGACATTGAAGTCACCACCCAATGGCAACAGCCTGTTTCAAGCTAAATGCAATCATCAGGTGATTGTGGTTAGCCTGAGACAGACTGTTGCCGCTAGGTGTTGAGTTCAATTACCACTTTTTATATATATATATATATATATATATATATATAAAGAGCTTCTTTCAGCAAACCACTGCTGTGGAAAAGACTTAGTCTTAACCTGTTCAAGTCTAGAGTTAACTGTAATTTTCCCATCATATCCATATAAACTGCTCCTTAATGTACCCACCCCTTTCTAGCTTGGATGGCCCCCGGGCCATGTACAGGGTAAACCTTACTGTAAAATATATATATTTTCTACATTTTTTTTTTTCACAGATCCAATATTTATGAATTTAACTTACCCCTTCCAAATGCACACACACATTATATATATATATATATATATATATATATATATATATCTTATATATACACACACAAAACCAAATATGCATGAGATATACTTTAATGAAACATTTTTCAAAACATCCTGCAGTGTCTCAATAACCTTTACACACTTTAGCATCCAGAATGTTTTCTGACACTTATTTGAATATTATCTGTTACTTCATTACATGTGGTAGGCATCTAACCAATAAGAAATAGTCAAACACAAAATCTGCATCTTTGCTTTTTATCATTTCTCTCTTTATCTCTGATGAAGCTTTAATAAAATGAAACATGTTAGATTAAGATCTGTTTCGTACTTGTTCTTTATCCTATTATATATATATATATATATATATATATATATATATATGATTGTGAGAAACAGTTTATAAATGTTTGCTATCAAGTTATCTATACCTACTTATATACATAAAATAAATGAATATAAACTGATGTGCGCCTTACTTAGTCTTCTCTCTCTTCCCATCCCTCTAGAATCATGCATTTGATTATGAGTGTGAATAACTTGAAAGAATTACGGGTAAGAGCAAATGTACCCCCCACCCCGACTCCACAAGGAAAGGAGAAAAAAAAAAAAAAATACAGAAAGTGGTAGCAACTCAAGATGGAAATATTAATTTCTGTTGGTAAGTATAAAAGAAAAAAAAAAACGGAAGCAGACTAAGTAACAACTGTTGGCTAAGCAAGAAGGATAGAGAAGATATTGAGCCAGACTGGTGAAGCAGGGAAAAAGAAAGTTTCCAAAAATAAAAGAGCCAGGAGTAAAGGGCTGGGGGGTGATAACAGCATCATGAAAGTTGCCATAGCAACTAGAGAAATAGGAAGTTTATGAAAGAGACAGCTGGGCAAGGTAGTGGTGGAAGGTGCTAATAACATTTACTTCCTATTTTAAACTTGTCAACACATGGTCGCTCACTGATTTTGGTCATGGTGCTCTGGGTAAGAGCTTTATATGTCGGCCTCGCACTATTCAACACAGTTTTCTCTCTCTCAGTTGATGTGAATATTCCCACCCAAGAGTTGAAGACGGTATATAAAGTATCAGTTATACAGACAGACATTTAGGAAGGAAACACACACACACACACGTGTGTGTGTGTGTGTGTGTGCGTGTAGGTGGAATGTAGTTAGGTTATTCTGACACAAAATTTAACCACAAATGGTTTATGGGAGAAGTGTAAAAATTAAAAAATAGCGGAAGTCTATGTTTTAAAAAAAAAAAAAAAAAAAAATATATATATATATATATATATATATATATATCTTTGATCCTTCAGAAGTGGAGTCGCCAGCTGTTCCAAGGGAGAGAAGTGCTACAAAAAAAAAATTTAAAAGAAGAGGCAGGGTGGGAAGGGAAAATTTTTTTTCTTTCTTTCAATGGGAAAGAAAAACTTTGACATAGTAACATTTTAATGGGTCTTGGATCATTGCAATCATAAAATAATCCTAATTCTTTCAGGTTAAATTATTCAACACTGAATTTTATTTTATATTTTTTAATAAACTAATAATCATTAACAAGAACAAACTTAAAAAAATGTTCCCACACTAGCTTAGAAAATATTGAAGAGGAAAACATCTACCCCCCCCCCAAAAAAAAACACTAATTCAAAATAAAATTACAAAACCACGATTTTAGAAAGTTGATTATTTAAAAGGTGTAGAAAATGAAGGCAAAGAGGCCAAGATAAACTTTCCTTATCAGCCTGATTGACCTTTGATGTTGTGGTCAATCAACTCTTTATGAACCTTTACAGTAAGATGATTCACAACTAACAAGGTTGAATTTACTTAATTTGTTAAAAGCTGAAACTAAGGAGATAGAAGTATTATCTTAGTGTAAGAGATGGCCAATGCAGAGAAAAATCCTTTTCCCTGTATTCCTTTCATACTTAAGTGGTGTTGTCTATTTTTTTTTAGTCATAAATAAGGTCTTTTTTTTTTCCTCTTTTTTAAAAATTAATTCATCCCAGGAAAGGTGATAATGCCACTAAGACACAAGAAGGGGCTACTGGGAGTAAAAGCGAATGAGAAGACTTTAGAAGGAACTGGAAACCCAAACAGAAAACACTTTGGTCTTTTTAAGTCAATAAACATTAGGAACCAATCCCTTTGTTTAGCCCACAAGGGTAGATTGTTCTAATTCCACTTCCCATATCTTTTTTTGGATATCTCAGTTTCAGTTAAATCTCCAATTTTTTCCCCCTTCTGCTGTGGCCAGAACTTGAACTCACAACTCTGGTCAAGTCACTTTTTGGATTACTTAACCAAGGGATATTGAAAATATATAAACAGAGAATAAACTTGATTAACATTATTGTAAATAAAAAAAGAAAGAAAAGAAGTTGAACTGATTCTTACAATATATAAAAGGAAAAAGACAACCCTCAAAAAAACCACAACTCTTTCTCAATGTACACTTTTTTTAGTAACTTGTTTAATAGCCTAAAGCTAACTCAGGTGATGGCAATTGTAGCAGTGAAAATTGCTTTACTACAAAGAGGTTCATAAAATGATGGTCAAGAAATTTTTATATATATATATATATATATATATATATATATATATATATATATATATATATATATATATATATATATATATATATATATTTTTTAATTAAAAGTCAAATGAAATTTTTTTTTTTTTTAAAAAGTCTGTCATTGGTTAATAAAGAAAAAAGAATTATATCAATTAAAACATGCAGGTAAACTACAAAACAAATGCTCATTAACTACATGTGTCAGATTATAAATGCTTAAATTAACAGAAAAAGTTGTAGTTTGCCAATTCAGGCTTCCTTCTCAATCAGTGAAAGCAGTGACTCAGACAAACACTTATAGCAACACATTAGTGAATTCTTTCACCTACACTTTCAAAAAGTTTTAAATTGCAAAGATCCTTTTCCTCCCACTCAACACCACAGTGAGGAGAGTTGTGTAAAAGTAAGTAATGTTACTCCCCCACTGTTGGTGATAATATCGTTACAACTAATAGTAAAGTATTACAGTGTGCAGCCATATATATATATATATGCATGCCCTAAGAAACATGGCTGTTGCTAGCTATGGTAACTTTCTGCGTAAAGAGAGATGAGATGCAACTCCACCTTTCTAACTTGGAGAAAGCCCAATGCCCATTTCTGGATATTTTCAATGTGTAGCAGCAGATGAAATATTGGTCAGGAGCTGGCCATCATGTTTCTATCAGGTTTTGACATGAGGAGAGTAAACAACATACGTAAGAATAAATGTACAAGTCCAGCTGATAAAAGGTAATCTATTAAGAATAGATGTTGAAGCCGTTTTTCAACACATATGTGTGCTGTTTAAGTGAGAAGCTATTTCATAATTAATATTTAAGCAAGGTAGCAGTTTATATTTATTTTTATGGAGAGAAGAAAACTAAAATATGCATAGAAATTTATTTTGAATCTGATATTTTTTATTGCTTTAAATATTTTAGTGGGGGTGTCTATTTCAATGTATAAGTCTATAAATTATTTTAAGTTTCAGATTTTATTCTTAATGCATGTGTATATATTTGTGTGTGAAAAAGACAATATTTATCTTCTAAAAAATATAATTATCTCACCACACTACAGCAGCTTCCCCTTTTCAGGCTTGTTTGGTCATTAATTATACCTAACTACTTATTCCAAAGTGTTGTGAGTTGTAATAATGAATAAACCAGCCTGAAGATCCAAAAAGGTAAAACTGCAGTAGTATAGGGAGTTTATTTTTTTATATATATTTATTTATTTATTTTAAGATGAATGTTCTTAGTATTGCTCTACAGCCTAGTTATTGAAATCAGCTAGGGCTGGTCAATTTCCGAGTAAACTTTATCTGATAATTTGTTTCAGAGAGGGAAGATTATATATATTTCTTTAAATGACCATTCATTCTTAACCAAAAAGTTGACTTGAAAACAAAGACAAATATCTAGGTAAGATAGATACCTTCAGCATCCAACATTCTTGGAATATCCAGGTATTTTTCAGCAACATCAAAGGCAGTGTTCAAGTTCTCCAGTGGATTGTCCTAGATAAGATTTTAAATCAGACACTCATTAGCAAACAACTTTTTAAAAGGTAAATATCCGATAAAAGAAAACATGGCAAGTATAAATTAATGACAATAATAATAAAAAAAAAAAAAAAAGCAAACAGTCAACTTTTTAAAACCCAAGAATTAAATAAAAACTTTAAATACTCCCATTTTTAGATTCAGAATTACATTTCTCACTTTCAATATATCATTTTTCATTCTGTGGCAACTATTTGCACTGTTAGATAAAAATCATTAAATTATTATTTACATTAAATTCTTTTCAAATGCTTGTGTCATTTTTATTTTTTTTTTTATAATCCAACAATTGTATCCCAGTAATTACTTTCACAAAAATCAAAAACCTAAAAGTCCAACAATGCAACTAAAAGAACCCATAGGTTACTTATTAATGTATTAAGTGTAGAACAAACTAGCTTTCGTTACTACTAGTTGTATGAAGCAAGATTTAAACTGGAACAAAGGCTTATTTATCACAGTTTTAAAGGTGGCTTTAAGTTAAAGAATATTATTTTTGAAAGAATCTTATGGTTATAATTAATAATTTTAATGGAGCATAAGGTCAGATGCAGGCAGTTTGAGATTATCTAGTATAATTATATTCTATTACATTTTGAAGATGGGTCATAAATGTATTTGTTGGATGATGCCAACTCTGACAAAATCATATGGTCAGGGCACCCTGCATCTGAGGATACTGACCTTACAAATCATTGACAGTGAATAACAAAGTTAACGTAATCCAACAATTTTCTGGCAAAACTATTTTTGGTCATTTATAGTGTCAAGTATCCTTTTCTTTGGGGAGTGAATTTAAACAAGTCTTCTGCATTCAGTAATGGACTAAACTGTTGGTAATCTTACAAAGTCTGTACAAATATATTTAAAGAAAGAAATAAAGAACATCATTTTTGAATAAAGTTTTTTTTTGTTGTTTAGTTTGAATCCAAATATGTTCATTACTCATTCTATTCATTCAAGAGTACAGGGTTAAAAAGGTAATGTATAATAGCAGACAAGATACGAGGTACAAGGAATGTCAAAGGAATCATTCACCTTGTCTCTAAGATTTTCAATACAAGAACAGAGAATTCTTGGCTATCAATAAAAAAACAATTTGGTTCCACCTTTTCTATATCTATTCCAAGATGACAATCATATTTACTTATCAGCAAACTGCATAATAAACATTACAGCATCTGGCAAGTTTGCATTTTAAAGATGTCTGAACCACTTTTCAGATAGAACTTCCAAAAGATTGGCTTACTTGAAAGTGCAATATGCAAAAACACCAAGACTTAATCCATAGTATGAATAAAAAATAATAAATCATGGAAAAAATATGATAAGAAATTACTTAAATTTTTTAACCTTTAATAATGTAAGTAGTCTTTTGTTCACTTAAAATCTAAGATTAATTTTTTTTCAATTAGGTAGCTTTCAAAATATTCAACTCAATAACTCAATATTTAATTTTTTCTTGGTTGAAATTGGGATTCTGAAATATGGATAAAAGGTGGGGGAGAGTGTGAGATAAAAAAAAAAAATCATTAGTAGAGCTCAATATATAAAATCTATATTTTCCTTTGTGTATAGATATCTTTTTGCTTTGACATGAATCAAACAGAAATTCACTCTACTTTTGTCTTTTTATGGCTTACCAACCCATTGCAGGTTATTTAAAGCCAGAAAATATTTTTTAGACTGTAAGAATTCTTTTTTTGGAGATAATGATTTAGTGAGAGTCTTACTAATTAACCCATAGCTGAGGGAGAAATGGATTCATATCTTTCTCAAAGATATCTGCATGTAAGTGAATATAACCTTCTTGGAATTGAAACTTGGCTCTCCGATTAACAATTCCAAGTCAATAACCACCTCTACATACAAGCTTACAGCATATGGTATTCCCCAAGTGGTCATCCATCTAGGTATTGACCTGGTTCAATGTTGCTTAACTTTGATGATTGTATGGGAACTGGTGTTTCAACGTGATATGGCCATAAGCTGGTTCATAATCAAGGTTATAAGTGAATCTAAATAATGCTATTATAGTTTTTTGGTGTGAGTTACATAAAGAGATCCAAAAACAATGTTAATTACTGCTTGTCCAGTTTTAAGTTAAATGGACAATTTGCAATGGAAAGTCTTATCATGATATCAGCAAGGTATAAACTTTTCACCAATGACCTTAAAAGAAAAAAAAGAAAAAGAAAAATGAGCTAATGAAGTATTAAGGTCAATTTTCAGATCACGTCAAAGATTGAAGCTTTTGCAGGTAAGCAGATTGGATAATGAAAATACAGGTAAATAACTTCAGATAAAATTATGACTGACACACATAATCTGAGTAAGAAGTGATCAGTAAATCCAATATTGAAAAAAGATTATAGAAATGTTGCCAAAGTTAAATTCAGCAGAAATGAGTTTAGTCTTAGATTTTACAAGCATATTAATGAAATGACTGCAATAGTTACAGAATGTAAAAAACTATTTTTTCACTCCTAATTAAAACCAATTATGTTAAAAACCATCTATATAGATATCCACATATAGACTAAGCCAATGCTTGCTCATAGGCTTGGGCTATTAAGTATACTTATGCTTATATAACTAAAATAAGGAAAAATCAAAAACTATATGCCAACCTCAAATTTTTGCTGAGCAATCTATATCATTTTGGGATAGATGGTTTGAACCGAAGTAACCCTGTACTATCTCCAGCCAGATTGCCACAATTGTCAAACTGTTGTCATCTCATTATGTGACATGAGAAAAACAATAGACAATTACTATACATATATGTAACAAATTATTTTTTTTTCTTAGGTGGGGTTACTCTTTTACCCAAGAGAGATTGAGATTAATAACTTAAATTACTAAATGAATTCTAACACTTTATAAATAGAAGAAAATGTTTTATTTTTAAATCAATAAAAATGAATAGGTATATGTATGTCTACCAATGTTCTTCAGAATGCCAAGATAATTTTAACTAAATCAAGGTTCACTATTTACATTATTCGGACTATTGTCCTCATCTTTGTTGCCATATTTATTACTTTTCGGCCTTCTTCAGGTGGTTGGAATGTCAAACTGAATCCTTTATTTTGCTCACTGAGGTAGAATGTTCTATTTCCATGTGCCGTGCCATGTTTAATGGATGTCAGTTATCTCCTGTTAATTCCCCTCTCCAAGTTCTCCACTGCCTTAATCGGATATTGAACTCACACTATTTGGGTCTTGTCACTGGATCTAACCAACGCCTTTATCCACTGTGCCATGTGTCCTTGAGGTCAGTCTACTCCAGTGAGCAAAAATAAAGGGTTCAGTTCGACATTCCAACCACCTGAAAAGGCCAGAGCATACAACAGCCGAAATGTTGTAATAAATATGGTGACGAAGATGAGGACAATAGTCCGAATAATATAAATAGTGTACATAATACTTCATCTCAGAAATATAGACAGATACTAAATCAAAGTTGGATTTAAAATGAATGACACTTGTTATTTTTACTGCTTAATAAGCAATAAATGACTTGTTAAGTTAGATTTTTATAGTTCATGGATTTAAGGGTTGAATCTGATTGGTACTCTTTTTTTTTTTTTTTTTTTTAAATACAAATTATAGTGACATTATAGAGAGAAGGATAAAAAATTATAAATTATGTGAATTAGAAATGATTTAGTTCAAATAAAGCTATTAGGATCACTAAAGTAGTTTTCAATGTGTGATGTAAGCAGCATTTTATAGGGTGAACATATTTTTCAAATGTTTATATAAAAATTTAAGATCCCCCAAAATATGCAGTAAATATTCATAGACAGAATAAATCCTCTTGCAAATAAAATAAAATTTCTGTAGGTTTTTAAAAAAAAATTTTTTAATAATCTTTTCATTTCTATTAAATTTTACAATACATGAGCAATAAATTATTTTTAAATTCCATGCCTAATAAAACAATGTGAACTGCATAATATTTACTCTTAATTTATAGTACATTGTCTTACATATTTACACCAGGAGAATATCAGTCTCCGAGTGTATTATCACTGTATAATAGAGGCAAGGGTTTTTTTTCAGTCTTTGTTGAATTAGAAAGATATTTGCAATTCTGTCTCCTTTTAAGTTAATTCTTCTACATCAAACATTAAAATCAATTTTATTAACAGAACTAAAAATCTTAATAGCTGAAGGAAAGACATTGCTTATTTGAATGCTGTTTGAATGACTGATTCGTTTTCTATGGATTATCAACCCTTTGCAGGTTATTTAAAGCCAGAATATTTTTAGATTGCAAAAATTTTTCTTTTAAGTAAAGACAATAAAGGTTTAATGCTGCTTTGATACAAATTAATCATAAATTAAATCTCCTTAATTGGTTCATAATCACTGATTTGCAGGTCATTTAAAAGGAAGAAAATATTTTTTAGATTGTAAGAATTCTTTTTTGAAAGAAAAAAAATTAAATTTTTTGATTTAGTGATGAAGTCCTAATTAACTCATAGCTGTCAGAGAAGAGGTGGATTCATACCTTTCCCAAGGGTATTTGCACATATGTGAATATAACCCAGCAGGAATTGGAATTTGGCTCTCTGATTAACAATTCTGAACCATTATCTGCTACACCATCTGCACATCCAAGCTTACAGCACTTGGTATTCCCCCAAGCGGTCACCAATCTAGATCTGACCAGGCTCAATGTTGCTTAACTTCAGGGAACCAGTGTTTCAAGATTATGTGGCCATAAGCCCTTAAATGCTAGTTGAATTTACACAAAACTGTTGTATCCTGGGTAAGACAATAAACTTACATCCAATAGTAAGGCCTCAGATCAGGAGGTTTTGAGAAGCATGAAACCACCTCTTAATTGCTGGTGTTACCAGTTCCACCCTAACCTGGGTGGTAGCACCTGTTAGGGTCCCAGCTATGGGCAAATAGTTGACACCCCACCCCGCATCCCACCAAACTGGGGCCAAAACACTATGAAAGCATAAAAATAGGTTTTAACACCAGCAATACTTTTTTTTTTTTTGTAAAAAAATAAAAAATAAAATAAATAATACTAGCAATACATTTTTGGAAAAAAAAATACATTAACAGCAATATATTTTTGAAAAAAATTACTGCCAGCAATAAAAATAACCCAATTAGATGCCGTAAAACAAAACAAAAACGTTAAAAGGAAAAAAAAACAAAGAAATCTACTTATGATAAATAAACCCAAGTAGTAACTGTTTAATACAATACTTAGAAATATTTGAATTAACAAAATTGTGAAATTATTATACTTCCTCTCTCTCTCTCTCCTATAATTGTTGCTACATTTTAATACAAAATTTTATATAGTAAATGTAACTATTATGATACAGATTGTGTGTGTAATATAAAATGGCCAGCTACTAGTTTCCAAGTACACCTAGTTTGCAAGGGCAGCTAGGTAATCCTTGTTGCATACACCTGCTCAGGGACATTTGTGCTGCTTCATCATCCTAAGATCATACCTGTGGTCTATACGGGAGAGATTGCACAGTTCGGTGTGATTATCAGTTTGAATAAGTCCCATTTACTCAAACTCTTGTTCACATTGATTTGTGACTGTGTTTCACTCACAAGGCCTGTTTCAATATGTGGGGTGAGTTTTCAGATACTTTCCAATGGTGCTGTATGCTGGAATTGCCTTCCCAGGCTGATAACATCAAAATGTCACCTTCTCAACAAATCAACTCTGGTGAGGTTTGAACCCTGGTCCCATTCATGGTTGAAAAGCAAATGTTCTAACCATTTGACCATGTGCACAGAGACACACACACATATATATATATATATAAGTATTATTTGTAAATTAAAAAAGAAAAAAGTAAGATGTCTGTTCAATTAATTCACTAAAACTTTGGTATAATATCAGCAATTATTTGATCAGTTCTCCCTTGATACTTGGAAGCATCATTTTTTTCAATTTGCAAATTGTTTTTTGTGTTCTTTTTTAATTGATATTTTACATAAATATTTTATGAAAACAAATCATTATTACTACAATGAGAAATATCAACAGTTGTAAATCATTTATACAATTACTGTTTTTTTCAACTAATGGAAAAAAACATTTTACTTGGATTGTGTTTTTCTTTTACTATTTTACATGCTATGCTTTGCCTAAAAAAAACAACAAAACAAAACAAAAAAAAAAAAACATGAGAGGAAAGAAAAAAAACAAACAAATAAAAGTAGATAAAAAACATTTCTAAAAAGTCAATTAAAAATGATTTATGATAAATACACCTTAAAAAAACATTAATTTCAATAGTTATTTCCAAGATCACAAATTAATCTGAAGTTAAATTATAAATTAAAAAAAAAAAAACAAAAGGTAAAAAGATTCCAAAAATATTCTCCTTAATGAGGTTATGAAATATTTTGTTTAATACAGACAGTTGAATATAGGAGAATAAGATATATACACAAAATCTAAACATCAACCTAAGAGTGGATAATTGAATGACAAAATGGAAAAAAATTCTGTCGCACTTTTCATCCATGGTAAATACTCCTTCAGACTAAATGCCTTTATCAATAAATATATGTGTGTGTGTGTGTGTGTGTGTGTGTGTGTGTGTGTGTATAATCTTGTATATTGATAAAGATATTTAGTTTGAAGAAACACATTTGAAGGATGAAATCATAATTTTGTCATTCAATTACCCACAGAGTAAGTTATCAGAATTCTTTTAAAAATATTCCCTTATTTCAAATTCAATGTTTTTAAAGTATATTTATTTTTTGTGAAAGTAGATGAAAAACTAAAACAACTACTATGTACATTCAAAACACAAGTCAACAGTGTTTTCTTTATTAATAATATGAGTAACATGCAGGGGAAAAGCAAAGGTGTTAGAATAAGGAAGGCAGAAAACAAAGCACTAACTACTCATGATGCAACTGTGTGTTGTACACAGGAAATTATAAAGCCATATTGTGCCATGCTTTTGAAAGCAACCCAGAGGCAGACAAGAAGCAAATGTTAAACTCAAACAAGTCATTAGGAAAGCAACTAAAACAACCAGGAACACTGAACCACAAAAAAAATAAAAAAAAAAATATAATAAAGTAAAATAAAAACCAGAAAAATTAATAAAGTGTAAAAGAAAAAAAGAATTGCTCAAAAGAATTATTTTGGTAATTAAAAAAGTAGGCACTAAAAAAAAAAAAAAAAGTTGTCAAAGAGTAGTCTACATTTTGTTTTCACAAGCAACAATTTCAAACCATGCCTGAAAATTTTATATGCAATCAAATCATTGCAAACAACTTGTTCCAAAAAGGCAATTTTTTGTGTCTTTAGCTATTCTGTATTGCACACATTTGTATTTGTTCTCTTTTGGCAATAGATAATTGATCACCTCCTTAGCCTTTGTTACTAAATCATGAAAACACACCAACTTTCGTCTTCAGCATGTAAAAGCAATGAAAACAAAATGCTTAGCTATAGTTTATCATCACATTCCCTAAATTTCCCCAATAAAATTTAAGGAAGTTATACAGGGGTAGTTCTTTATATTGTTAAGTGTACAATAGTCATTTTCTGTTCACATTTCTGGGATGGGGAGTTATTATTTACACTATTTACATTTAGAGTATTGTCCTCCTCTTTGTTTTTGCTATCACAACTTTTCGGATGTTGCGTCCCCAGAGATCTTCAATAACAAAGATGAGAATAATAGTTTGAATGTAAATAGTGTAACTAACAATAATCTTTGTTTTAAAAGATGGAAGAGTGTCATCAACAATCGATCTATGCTACCTAGAATCCTCGGCTGTCAGTAACAAGAGAATATTAAAGATGACTGACAATGCAGACAGAGTGTAAATAGAGTATAAATTTATATCTTATTTTATTTAAAAAAAAAAAAAAAAAAAGAAAAAAGAAAAAAAGATATCAGCAAACACTAACATCATTTGAACCCTGTTTGTTAATTGTGCTTATAGAGTGCCAAAGTCACACACTTTGTTGCAAATATGCAAATCAATGATACAATATGACAAGAAACATGTTAGCTAGAATCCCAAGTGTAGCTACTTGCATTTCGACTGCTAACAATGGTATCTCTGTTTAATTGGCTAACATTACAAACAATATGAGCTTAGCTGATATCAAAAACAATAAACAAAAAACTCCTTTGAGCAAAAAAAAAACTGAAAAGAAAAGGTCACAGAAAGAAAGAGATAAAAACAATGTTAAAGTGGGACAGACAAACTATATATATTATATATATATTATATATATTATATATATATATTATATATATATATATATATATATATATATATTAATATATATTATATATATTATATATATATATTAATATATATTAATATATATATATATATATATATATATATATATAAATATATATATATATATATATATATATATATATATTAATATATATATATATATATATATATATATATATATATATATATATATATATATATATATATATATATATATATATATATATATATATATATATATATATACACACACACACAAAAAAAAAAAAAAGAGACTTGTTGAATATTTCAGTTCAGTTAAGCCAATTACCCTATTTGGCCTGATAATAAGTTAAAAACTCTTTCAATTCTCATTAGATTTGAACAAGCCATATTTTATCATACACATCTCTTGAAAGACATCTAAATGCATACACACAAGTCATGAGAGTTTCCATACCCAAATGCCAAGTTATCAGCCAATCATTTTTTTTTTTTTTTCTAAAAAAGCCATTGGTCAATCACATTCATATCTTTTTCAAGTTATGATTCATGTTATTTGAAATTCCAATCCATTTGTATTGCATAATCAAAAGTTGAATTAATATTACTATTTTATGCTTCAATAAATGTAAAAGGAAAAGACTCTTGAAAGTTTTCATTGATTCTTTGCTTCTTATTGAGCCATACACTTTTTCTCAAGACGTGTGTGGTTGGTGTTTTTATGTCGTTTCCCAAATATAACATTTATATTAATAAGAAATGCAAGATTAAAAAATAAATCCATTAATTATATTGTTTTTTTCTTCCTGACTCATAAACAAAATCAGCAGATATAGACTTTCTTTGAAAAGTCCCAACAAGAGATATGCATTTCTTTAAAATGGTTAACAGAGACTTGCATAGGTGTCTCCATGGTTGAAACAGTAAAAGTATACATGGCCACAAGGTTTATAGTAATAAGACATATTTGTATCTCAGACTTGACTGTCATTCAAAGATTAACCAAATTTTTAACATCAGAGAAAGCATAAAAATCACTGTCAATATTTATATGTACAAACAAATATAAAAACTGCTTTTTTGTATGTATATACACTAAAACAAAAGTGTTTCTAAAATCCCTTAGTTAAGCATCTCTGAGGCTAGTCAAAATCTAAATGGTTGAATGAGAGATTCATGCCCATGATACTCTTGGCCTTTAGCATAAGGAGAAGGTATAGGCTAAAGTAACTGAGGGTAGTCAGATAAAGAGAAGGTTGAAAGCTACCCTGAAGCCAAACTGTTTCAATGTCAACCAGTACAACATATGTGTGTGTGTCTCCATACTGGAAGCTACCTGCAGATAGATATTTTACACTGATGCTAGGAATTGTCAATTATGAACATCCTCATCCACTGGATACTGTTTTTTTTCTCCCAAATCAGTGTCGGTGGAGACAGATGAAGGGATTCACGATGAGCCAATAGTTTGAATCGATTTGACAATCACAAAGTACACAGAATAAGATTTTCTCCTCTTTTTCTTGATAAATTGTCTCGTTTTTGCAAAGCTCAAATCATGAAAAAGTCAAGTGCAATTTTTTCAAAGCATTCAACATGTGTTGTTAAGATGTTTATCAAGTCCAGAATGTGTTTGTACGAGACAAGAAGGCAGCAGGGCACAGTCAGTTGGGTAGCAAAGAGGATTGACTACCTCTGATTGGGGTGGGGGGAGTTCATTCTTGTGTGTGCATGCGAAGCAAGGGTGTGGGGGGTATTGCCCTCCCCAAATCTGTTTTCTTAACAAGATTAGAAAAAGAAAGAAAGAAAAAAATCAGGTCTTCATCTCAACAGTTAAACTCTTCAAGTGGTTTATTCTCCTACACCACCATCTCTTTCATCCAATGAGAAAGTTCAGTTTAAAATAATAATAATAATTTTAAGAACATGTCAGCTTTTCACATGAAGGGTTGGCATCCAAAGTAAGAAAGATTGTGAGAAAGTGTGACAAAGTTTTGAACAAGTCTTAGCCTGATAGATGGAAGTGGGTGATGATATTCAATGCCCAACCATTGCCAAATGGTGTGCACATTACTTTGACATATAACAATACAATAAATTTAATCCTGATCTAATTTTGATAAAGTCATTTTTAGTTTTGGTTTTTCTCTTGTTTGTGGTTCTTTTCATCACAGAGAAGATGAGAAAAAGTGGAGTTTAAATATTCTTAAACTTAAATGAACAAAAAAATATATAAAAGGTGATTTGCATGTTTATCAGTTGAGGTATAAAGATTCATGGCTATGTGCATGAATGTGCTTATATGCAAGAACATATTTGCATTACTTTGCACCTAGGAAAACATTTGCATACATAAATATGTATGTGCTCACATTTGAAAGTCACATGTTTTAGCTATAATATTGATAAGTTTCCTCTAAGTCTTCCATTATAAAGTGTCTTTAAAAAGACAACTGAAAGCTTTTTGACACATCAACACCTAAAAGAGTAATACAGTATTCCAAGAGTCTATGCATAAATGTTTTTAAAGAAATTAATGAAATATCTATCCCTTGACCAATAAAAAAGAGGTGGGGGAGATTACTGCATGCAACATATACTTAAGGAAGGCCAAAGAATCCACAGGCTGGTACACAGGGACAAAAACGATAAAAGATGAGGTTACTAACTTAATTTATTAAATTAATGATTCATTCATTTTCTATGGCTCAACCTATTGCAGGTGATTTAAAGTCAGAAAATATTTTTAGTTTGTAAGAATTTTTTTTTGACATAATGATTTAGTGATACAAGTCTTACAAACTAACCTATAGAGGTGGATTCATACATTTGCCACGGGTAGTTGCCCATAAGTGAATATAACAAACCCAACATGGGAATTGAAATTCAACTCTCCAATTAAAAATTACGAGCCATTATCCATTACTCCACACACAAAGTTTACAGCATCTGGTATTCCCAAGCAGTCACCCATCTAGGTACTACTCAGGCATGACATTGCTTAACTTCAGTGAGCGTATGAGAACCAGTATTTCAACTTGATGTGGCCATAAAACCTTATCAAATTATGACAATACCTCTTATCAGAATTTCTAACACTACATATTTTGATATTGGTATTGGCTAATCATGCACTAAAAACCATGGATTTTGGCCAAATTAAAGTTACATGTCAGGGTTATTTGGTTGGACCAACAGTGCAAGAACAGAATCAAATATATGTAATGTCTCATGGTGTGCCCCTTTTAAAAGAAAGAACCACTTAGAGGAACCAAGATTTGTCGTATTGAGGTATTCTACTTCAGCACATTCTGCTGTAAGAAAAATGCCCCCCCTTCCTCCACACACTGAGTAATTCCCACTATCTCAGAACCTTGAAGTGTGTATGCAAAACTTTGAGATTTTGGTTTTGTACATTTAAATGAGCAACAAATTGAAATATCCAAAATGTCACAAAGGAGCCTTGTGGGTGGATAGAAAAAAAAAAGAAAAAAAAAGAAAAAAAAAAAGAAAAACAACAAAAAGACAAATGAAAATTCAAAACAATTGAAACAAAAAGAAAAAATATAAAAAGTAATATTTTAGCACATGCGAGGAGGCTGAGGAGTTCTTGGCCCAATCCACTCCCCTAAATCTGATCAAATATCAAAGGCAGTGACAGAGAAATTGGGGCAGGAGGGGGAGGGGTCCTGGATCTGGCCAAAAACTTTTCAGCACCACACCTCATAAAAGAAAAGTGTTAAGTTTCAAAGCACAATGCACGATGGTGGCTGAATTCTGTTGGCAAATAGAAGTCACTGACTACATGAAACTAGTAGCTACTTTTATCTGCTTTAATAATGAACATGCACCACTACATGTGTCTTCATTGAGGCCACATCTTATTTTTGTGCAGGAGGAATGACTAACGACTAATGGCTGGATGACTATAAAAAACGAAAGTCAAAACAAAAATCTACAACACAATCTGCAGGATACAAAAATACTCAAGACTAATATAAAAATAGCAAAGATTGCTTTTATACATCTTTTTTTTCTGAATAGATAAGAAATAAAAGTCATCTCTAATAAGTAAGCTAAGACTAGTATTTAAGCAAATATCAAATGATTGGTATTTTATAGCAAAGCTCCAGGAAGTTAAATATGATGTTTGATAAAAAAAAAAAACTTTGATCTCTGTCATTTAAGTCATTCATTGACCATTTTTAAGTATTTGAACCTTTACAATATATTGTACAGATTCAAATTTTATTAGTGCTGTAACCTAAGAAAGGTTACTGAATAGAATAATCACACAAAAATTGGTAATGAACGACAATACTTAGGACAAGAACAACACATATAAGATTCGACAGCAGTGCATAAAAGAAGTAGTCAACTGCTAGAAGTGAGTCAAGTGAATTCTACAATCTCTAACTGCAGACCAACGTACAGTATTTACTACTGTAAATATGTGAATGGGGACATACCCATTATTGTTCGTAGATATGCTACAACAATTAGTATGAACAAAGATGTTTTCAGAAGAAAACATTTACTATGCTAAACTCAATGCAAATAGTGTAAAGGATATCAGCACAGAAAATGAAATCTGCACACCAAGTTTAAGTTCAAAGTTAGTCTGGTGCACTCACTTTTGAACAAATACCCTTCAATCTATCTCTTCTCCCACGATCTAGGGGTTAAACAGTAGGGTAGACGAGATTCTAGTCTTGGCTGAGAAAGTCTAATTAAAAAAAAAAAAAAATGAATTTCAAACCATGGATAAGTCAATGGGAAAACCACTCCCCTATCTTAAGAATGCATGCTAAATTCACAGATAATAAATAAAAGAATCTGTGGTAACCTGTGATTGTCTACAGGGACATGATAATTTTTTTTTTAAATACCAGCTGTGCATTGCTTATTTGTTGTGATTAAATTGAAAACAACATTTTCTTAATGTTTTTCCACCCCCAAATGCAAAAATTTAATATATGAAAATTTGAAATAAAATTTGCTGGATATCTTTGTCTTATCTGCCAAATTTCCCTTAGTTTACATAGATGATAATTTAGATATGTTAAATAGAATCAAATTATTTTGTTTTTTTTCAATACCTTCACCATTTAGTTTGCATTGGTACAGTTGCAAAAGAAACTTGTAGAGTAGAGCAAGATGGCAGGTTATTTTGATTGACTGTAGTGCTAATTACTGACAATAAAAAAATCAGGAAATTAATCAAAATACGAGGTGGATGGGGAAGAATTAAAAATATTCCATATTTGGTTACAAATTGGAATAAGTTTGATTGAAATTGGAATAGCTTTTTAGTAGAATGATGAGTGTAGCCAGATGAAAATAACCACAGTAGTATAAAACAATTGGATTTGAGAGTAATTGGACCTCTGAAAAGGTGGTGACTGAGCAAGTAGGCAATCTACTTTATCTGTTAATATTTTAAAAAGGTAATATCAGGATATGGTTTGTATGTCCATTGTCATTCATAACACATGACAGATATATATCTCTGAGCAGAAAAACATTTTATGACCATCAGGAAAAGATAATAGAAGGCCAATAAAATTCAAATGCAGATTCAGATATCAAGTGCATCAATTAAAGTTGGAAATGGGTTAATGCACTCAGGGAGTGATTGATCAATTTGTTTTTACAGCTTATCAACCTTTTGTGGGTTATTTAAAGCCAGAAAATATTGCTGGGGGAGAAGAGGAGATTTTTTTAACTTTCCAAGGGTATTTGCACATAAGTAAATATCAGAAACCCAACTGGAATTGGAATTCAGTTCTCTGATTTCCAATTCTGAGTCGTTATCCATTACACCACCCACACATTCAAGCTTACAGTACCTGGTATCCTCAAGTGGTCACCCTTATAGGTACTGACCAGGCATGACATTGCTTAATTTTGGTAATCATTCAAGAACTGATGTTTCAATGTGATATGGCCATAAGCCTAAAGCATTTAGTGAGAATGAAACTTGTTAGAAATAACTTTTGAAATTAACATCGTCTATGGCAATAGGCCAAGATGCCATAAGGTGTTTGTGAGAAACATGATCAAGTGTATAACTATAAATTATGAATTATACATTAGCTGTGTACACACATACACATCAAAAGAGGTGCATAGACATGTGCAAACAGGATTTTATGCACAACAGACCTTCTTACTGATCTAGTTTTAAATTAATATTTTTAGGTAATTCAAGTACCAAACGGTAATAAGACTATGGATTAAAATGAAATCTTTTTACTGCTACTCTTGTAAGACAAATATCCAAATATTTACAAGTATTTACCATATACATGTAGGCTTTTCACCTACAAAACTTTGCAGTCTCATTGATATTTACTGAGTTTGGCACAAGTGAAACACAAAGTAAGAACTGAACTTGCTAATAATGGCTTGCAAGGTAAGCTGAAAAACAGAATAGAAGAAACTCTTTCTATGGACTTGTACAGTCATTTCTCAACATTAGTTCTGTGTGTATGTATACAAGTGTTCCATTTTAAATACATTTAAAAGAAATTTTCAATGCACATAAAACAAACATTGTTTTATATTTATTTACACACAAACAGCTTGTTTTATGCTTAGCAATTTTTCAAAATGAGCACTGCTTTATTTTGAATGCTCCCAAGACCTAGTGGTCTTTTCATGTTTTCAAAAAGGAATATATCAGTGTGCTAACAGTTTCATAGAATGTCAGTTTTTTTTTAGTTATTTTTGCAAATAATAGAATTTTAAAAAATATTAACAAGCAAAAAGAATGAAATTCTTTTGAACTGCCAGCACATTCCTTCTGGAAAACATGAAAAGAATAGGTCTTGGAAGTGTTCAAAATAAATGAGCACCCATTTTGAAAAAATGACAAGCGCAAAAGTCTACTGATAGGTAAATAAATAAAAAATGCTATTTTTATGTATGCATGGGTGCACATTATATATATATATATATATATATATATATATATATATATATATATGTGTGTGTGTGTATATATATATATATATATATATATATATATATATACACACACACAAACAAACAAACATGTGCTGTCCAGCAAATTATGTGTCAGTTAAGCCAAACAATGTCCATCATTAAAAGCAGAGCTTACAACTGTTTAATTGCTGTTCAAGCAAGCTGACCAATCAGTTGACACCTCAAGACATGTTGTGAATCTTCTAATAATGTCATAGCATATATGTAGAAACTAGTAACTGAATATATATCAGATAATTGTTACTTTGGATATCAAGTGACCTTGTTAATGTCTTGTCTAAATTGATTATACACAAATGGCCAGACCAAATGTCAACAGAAAATCAGATTAAAATCTCGATTCACAAATTACCAGAACAAATAATCAATGAGTGTCCAAAAGGAAGAGTTCAACTTCTGTTGCTAAATACTGAATGAAGGCATTCTCTCACTATCCTACATAGCTATAATTAATACAGGGTAAATCGTAATTATTTCCATTTGCATGAATGATGAAGAAAACTGTCCATTTGTAGACGTTCACAAAGGAATATATAGATATATATATATATATATATATATATATATATATATATATTAGTTTCAAAGTTTTGAGACAGAATCAAACTTGCTTTGTGACAAATTGTCAAGATGATTTTAAGATATAAATGTTGTTTTAAAAAAAAAAAAAAACTAAAACAAATTAAAATGTCTTGTTCCCAAAATGCTTTCTTTTTTTTTCCTTTTTTTTTATCATTTCATCCCCAAACAAGGTGCTAATGCCACTAGAATGCTCTGGGTTACAGGGAGTGAAAGAGAATGAGAAGACTTTAGACTTAGTGAGAGAAGTGAGAAAAGGACAATAAAGGAATATTATTCCGGAAGATAGATTTCAAATCTGTGAGAGTTGCTACTAAGACAGGAGTAAATAGTTGTGTCATATGCATAGCTAGCTAGTTGGGAACTCATTCTGACCTGCATTGTTTTTGTATTCAATATAAACAAGTAGCATGTTACCAAAATAGAATTACTTGTTCAAAGAAACGCAGACAGATGAACATTTCTCACATTTATTGAAATTCACCTGCATATCTTTGAGATAGGCTAGAAATATAGCTATAGGTAAGTAACAGGAAAGACAGGGTTCTATAGCCTTGTGCAGAAAAACAATCTAGAAGGAATACTGAATACAAAACTGTATGTGGTCCTGGCAAAGCATGTACTATGTAGCCAAGCAAAGACTCATTCGCATTGACTCGATGATCCCAACTAAAGTTTTATGACCAGATTATAAAGTAAAAATGCTAAATGATTCAGAGAATTTTTACAAAGCCCAAATGATTACATTGTGTTGTTCTTGGGTAAATGGTCAAATGATAGATTAAAAAAGCATTTCAATATAACAAAAAAAAAAAAAAGCTCAGAGATGCGAAAAAATATGTTCTAAACAAAAGTCAATGTGTGACAATAGAGTCATGTATAGATGAAGCAATTTTAAATGTAATCATGAGAACTGCTGGATAGAAAGACAGAGGAAAGTTACTTAGATGCTGATACTGTCTATGTAGTTGATTGCAAACTCTACTCACAAGAATATCAGGGAGGTTGGTGCCAAGCAATATGAAACAATCAATGGTAAATCTAGAATGATGATTAGAATGACTATATCTAATGGCCGTGGATCCTTGTAGTTTACCAATAGGGAAGAAGAAAAAAAAAAAAACTACTTAATGTATGATTAACAAACTGAAACAAGGAAAGCTCAAAAGTTTCCATGTTGCAAAATGAGTTACTTTCCTTAGACCATATTCAAGCTAATCTAAAACATACAAATGATAAAGAAGCATTAAATTTTAATTACTATAAAAAATAAAATGATAAATACTTTGTGATGTCTGTGTGAAATAACATTAGTTATACAGTGATTCAGTTGGATATTACTGAAACAAGATTTGTTTAGCATCATCAGGTGTAACCACTTTACCCATAATAGAAGAGAAATTACCTCCACTCACCTGCCCAACTATTGGTAATGAGAGACAGATAAAGGTTTTATTTGCATGTATAGAAATCATTAAATTTTAAAATTGATTTTCAGCAGAAGCTGCTGCAGATAATATAATAAAAGCAAATTGTATACAATTTTTAAATGCATTCTCATTTTCTGGGATAAGGAGTTAGCATTATTTACCCCGACTATATGAAAGCCAGAGGCAACAGCAATCAAAACATTATGATTGGTTGTTTTTGTTTAAGAGCATATCAACCTCTATGGGTTATTTAATGCTAAAATCTAAATATTTTTTATGCAATTTTGTTTTATTTTTTGGAGATAATTGTTTAGTGATACAAATTTAACGAATTAACACATAGATGGGGAGGAAGAGGTTGATTTATAGCTTTCCTGAGGGTATTTGCACGTAAATGAATATAATGAATCCAATAGGAACTGGAACTCAGATTTCCAATTAACAATTCCAAGCCATTATCCACTACACCACTCACACATCCAAGCTTTCAACACCTGGTATTCCCAAGCATTAGTGACTGGGCTTGACATTGCTCAACTGTGATGATCGTACAAGAACAGGTGTTTCAACATCATAATGTGGCAGTAAGCCTGAAACATCTTGAATATGATTTAACGTACAGATTATGTAAAAAGAAATAAATGATAGATTTATAAAAGTTGTAATGTGAATGACTATCTCTTGAGTATTAAAAGATAGATGGTTTTATTCGCTGTAATCATTTTTATTATTTTAACACCTACTTTATCCTGTAGATTAATGAGATTTTATACAGCTGGTTTCATTTACTTAGTGTGTATTTTATGCTATCAGTATTATCATCAAATAAAGCCTTGTATAGTGCATTTGTAAAAAGAAAATTAAACTGATATTATTTATCATTCATCTTACATAAATTATCAGGGCAGATCACATTTTTCCAGTATTACCTAAAACAATATTTTTTGTACAAAGCCATAACAGATTTTTTTTTTATTTTGCATATATGTGCCCTTTTCAGACCAAGCAGTGAAGCATTCAAAATTACTGGTTTAACAAACCAAGAAACACTTATTTGAAAGCCTACATAATTCAGCAGCAAAAAATACTGTTTAAAAGGTGATAAGGGGCAGACCAAGAAGTTCCATCTTGAAAATTCATCACAACCACCCTGGCTTGATCAATCAGCCTTTAGTGGTTAACAAAGGCTTGTTGTGAATGAAAGAAAAAGAATTTATACCCAAAGCCTGTTTAAAGTAGATAGAGAGAATGAGGGTTTGGCTGCTTTGTGAAATACTGGCACAACTGGATATGAGAGAGAGAGAAGCATTTGTAAAATGTGGTTGCAGTTGGATAAAATCAATGAAATATTTCAGAGATTTGGCAGGGTATGCCCATTCAGACCAGAGACTAAAGAGAACTTGCTGACTTCTACACAAATTTCCTGTCACAGAATAGAAACTGTGTTGTGATGTGCATCAAACTGAAGAAAGCCCCAATAGCTTTCTTTTAGAGGACAATTTGATTCAGTCCAGTTATTGAGTCAGTAGAACAGTATAAAAATCTATTAAGTTTGGTTGTGGGGTGCATTTAGAAATAAGACTTGTGCAGAGCCAAGCACAGGTTTCAAAGATTTTACTATTGACAAGAATTATTGAAGCTTTTTTATTTAAAAAAATTTTTTAAAAAAAATAAAGCTAAAGATTTCAAGATTCTGCAAAACTATCATGTAAGCTAAAAAAAGAAATCTTTCAAGAGAGCACAAGCCAAACTAATTTCTGAAACTTGCTCAAACCAAAATTCCATAAATTTAGTTTCACCCATTTGATTTGAAACTCTAAAATTAGCCTATAATTCCAAGATTCAAAACAATTTTTGTAATTTCTCCCTGAAGGAGAATAGATAACAAATTGTTGCATTTTTACCATTTGTGTTCATCAACAGGGATCTCTACCAAAATTCTACAAAGGATCCAGGCCAAGTGTTCTTTTCTACAAATGTGGAGATGATAACTACCATTCTTCTAACTGGTTGGCACCAGGTGGCAGACGGTGCTATTAAACAGCTACTCTAGACTGAACTCACCTTTGACAATTTGTGGAAGTCTATTAAATCCGGGCGGTGCCTATGGATCAGTGCACAGAAGGCCAATCCATCTTTAAAGCTGTAGAGAACAAAGAAATGTACAGTGCATGCAAAGAATACAACAGCAAACAAGTGGTTAGCATTCCCAGAAAAAAAAAAAAAAATCAGAGATGGGAAGGGATGGGAGGCAGTAGTAGTAGTAGTAAATGCCAAGTTCACCAAAAATCCATGTAACCAAGATTTTATCAGATTACAAAAAGTCATTACAGATTTCATCACTTAGTTTTTTTGTTTTTGTTTCTTTACAAATGAGAATTGATTTGAAGTAATGATTTATAAAGGTTAGTTCTGAATTTCTGGCCTGAGGAGTTATTATTTACACTATTTACATGCAGCCTATTGTCCTCATCCTATTGTGTCCTCTGCAATAACTGAACAGTACTAAGAATAAGAACTGGATGAGATGTTCATAGACATGGGCAGTGGAATGAGAAAAATCTACCCCATTGATTAAATACAGGATTTTAGTTTGGATCAACATACATCTGAAGAAAGTTGGAAGACACAATGGCTGAAACATTGTGATAACAAAAATGAGGACAATAGTCCACATGTAAATAGTATAAATAATCCACATTCATTTGTTTGGTAAAAGCGCCCAAAGTAAAACCACCAAAGAAATCTTATTTGTGGATGAATATCTCAAAATCAGATAAAAATTTTCTTTTTAAATTACATTACAATAATGCTAAAGAAAAAAATCTCAAGAGATATATATATATATATATATATATATATATATATATATATATATATCGCAAGATCAATATAAGCAATGTGAAAATTAACAATTACAACTATTTTAATATCTTTAAGTATCTTTTTTCTTAAAATTTGAATTCATCTAATTGATACTGGAAGGGAGAAAAAATAAAGGCTTCCTAAAAAAAAAAAAAAAGCCCATTACTTGTAATGCTTGTAAATATAACGATTAGACTTTTTGCAATCTGTGAGAATCTTGCTTGTCATGAGAGAGTGTGTGTGAGTGAGCACAGTGGGGAGGGAGAGAGAGAAAGTGACCAATGCTATTTGGAGTCCAGGTGAAGTGGGGAGTGTCCCTGTCCTTAGTTGAAATAGAAGCTGTTGCCAATATTCAAGTAACAATAATAATAAAAATAAAAAGCAGACAATGAAAAAGGATGGGAGAATTGGTTATTGGAGGCTTGATTTGGTTTGTGAGAGACAGCAAGAAATAAAAACAAAAGAAAGATGTTATAAAAGTGAACCAGTAAGACAACATTGAAGGTAACAACAACAAAGGCAGGGCTGTAGAACAGAGAAACCCGTGTGTATGAGTGGTGATTGATTTACCCGAGTCAGTTTGTAATAATCCAGTAGTTCTGGACGATGTCTGTGGATCAGAGCACAGAATGCCAGACCATCCTTCCAGCTGTAAAGGGATTAGGGCAAATATGGGTTAATACAAAACGGAAACATATTCAAACATTTTCAAGTTTCATAGAAAATATGTTTATATATTCAAAATAGAAAAAGAACACAAACCTGACAGACTGAAGAAAAAGAATGGATGTGTGTGTGTGTGTGTGTGTGCGTGTATAAAGAAATATACTCTTAAGGTGTGCTATATTTATGGGATAAAGTGCTCAATATCAGAGATAGAGCATGTGTAAATATAAACGTGAACATTGAAATCAACACTTAGAGGCAACAGGCTGTTTCATGCTGGACTCGTGTATGCGAGACACTGAAAGCGAAAATCCTATAATTGATAACAGAAGCCACTGGTTTATACCAATGGCTTCCCATACTTAATACTTCTCGTTTTCACTGTCACGTAGTCATGTGTGATGTCACGAGCTGTGACGCGATTTTCACTTCCACGTCTCGTATACACTAGATAGTCATTGCTTTGAAATTTTTCATGCAACAAAAACAGACTATCATTATTGTTCCGTGTATTGGTCGATATATTGAAAAGTAATTGTCATCTTTGATAATGGCTTATGTAAGCCGAAAGCTTAGATTGTATTTAAACATGCATCAATATGGTGATTTCCTTTCGTCCTTCAATGATAATGTTATTAAGCTTATAAGACAATATTAAAGGAACTTACTTAAAATAAATAGACAAAACTTGCCTATATTATTTAATAAAACATGAACATCATATATATATATATATATATATATATATATATATATATATATATATATGAAGAAAATATATACGGAAAAAACAAACAAAATCCTTATATACAATTATGCTGTTTTAATGTTAATATGTCAATGTCGGACGTTTCGGTCTAATAAACCATCTTCAGGACATATTCATAAATTATAACATTATCAATACAACATGACAAAGACGATGTACATAAGAACAAGACTTATCCAAACAGATAACTGAAAGTTTTATAAGATCAGCGCTCTGTTTAAAACATGGTCACGTCGTCACGTGGGCGACGCTGTGAAAACGTATTCCTAAAATTTGAGTATTTTGACATATTAACATTAAAACAGCATAATTGTATATAAGAATTTTTGTTTGTTTTTTCCGTATATATTTTTCTTCATACTGTCGGATCTATATCTATATATTTGCTTATATATATATATACACACACACACACAGTGTAACATGGATATAAGAGAGTTGTCGGGACCGGAGAAGAAGTCTCTTACATCTGGGTTTGGTCTATTTTGTTTAGGTAAGTATGGGCTCTAATTTGGGACCAGAGAAAATCTCTCTTATATCCGGGTTACACTGTATGTATGTATGTATATATATATATATATATATATATATATATATATAAAAAATCGACTCTCCCCGTCAAGATTCGACGTATGAGGGTCAAACAGTTCAGTTTCCAGGAAACCGACAGCCCAACACCAGCACATAAGATTTGATTATAGTGATTATAAGGCCTCATGCAGGACCATCCACACTTTTTGATACACATTTTATATATATATACATACATACACACACACACAGAGTGATTGAAAATTAATTCCATATTTTATGTTAGATGGGAAAATTTATTATACATAAAATATGGAGTTACTTTTCAGTCACCCTCTGCGTGTGTGTGTGTTTGTATATATATATATATATATATATGCTTACAGATTACAAAATATGTTTGTTCAAATTATGTAATATTAATACTTACCAACAAAAAAAAAGAAATAAAAAAAATTTTCAAGGCTATAAATATAAAATAACAAGACCATTCATTTTTGCTTGTTGATAAGAGGGAGTGTTGCTTTTTTTTATGATTTTTAGTCAATCAATCAGAGATATCTTTTCCTATTAAATCAACAATCTTCTTTCTATAACGCTCATAGATTTTTAACTTCTTTTGCTATCCTTTTTTGTATTTGTGTTCCTTCACAAGCATTTACAAATATATAAAATATATTTACAACCATGAAAATCTGCTCCAATTGTAATATTTCACAAAAGAATTAGTTCAATTTTTCTTATTGAAATAGATTTTATTGTACAGAGTATCAAACTGATTACAACTAATTTTTGCAAATATTCTTTCAAAAATGATCTTTTTTTTCCCCTAGCCATCCTAGAATACTTTCCCCTTTAAAAGACACCCTTTTCTTTATGCTGTCTTATTAACCTGGTCAGAGATTACAAGTTCAAGACTGATCACAGGGATCAGAGAGGTTAATGCAAAGTCTCTATGGCAGTAGAAACATTTTTTTTTAACAAAATCAGTCAAGAGGGCAACCTTTTAGAGCTAACTAGTCAGTTATATCACCCAGGTTTCTAATAGACATTATTCTTCAACAGTTAAGATCATCTGCACAAACACGACAAGAGTTAGTACATTATATTTTAGCCCAAACCTTGATGTAATACTGGAGGCAGGTTGTGAGAATTGATAAGTACTTTATAATCAGAATAATGGTGATAGTACTAGTAGTAAGCAGGCAGGAAGTACTTCATTGATGATCAGCACATAAAAAGAATTGAAAAGACTGTCATTAGCCCCAAATTAACTGTTTGGTGTGGATGAAACATGTTAGCTGTTAACTAAAATCACTGAAAAGCAATTGATCAAGTTATAAAAAAATAATAAACAATAATAAAAATAAACATAGACACAGTATAAAATGTAAAAAGAACAGTGCCTATACTATAAAAGTTTCAGCCTTTTCAATGGGGGATCATCAGGCTGGGCTGTACTTAAAAAAAAAAAAAAAAAAAAAAAAAAAAAAAAAAAAGGCATGTAAAAGCATAATCTGATCCAATGACCCCTCATTGAAAAGGCTGAAACTCAAGTTGCATGGGTACTATTCTTTTCATGTTTTATAAGTTTTATATTGTCCCGAAACGGTGCACATTCTCTCCTGATGACCCCAGTTTAAATATAAATTCGGGAGGAACACATCAAAATTCAGTGAAGTCATATGCCGTAGAGAAGCTCGGTGGAAGTGTCATTGGCATGAGGAGCATTACACATTCAGCTCGCTTCAGGTGAGTTTCAATTACTTTCCAGTAATTTCCTTCTTCATTGTTCTGAGCACTTAGCTGCATACTTTGTAGAAGGATGAACTTTGCCAACCACTAATCATCTGGTTCATAGTCCTTCCCAGTCTTTTGAACAGGAGTATAGGTTTATCCCTTGTTCAAGATTAGATTTCTCAAGATTAGGTTTCGAGTTCCTTTTCTTTCACTTTCAATAGCCCCTTGCATGAGGTGAATTGATTATACACACACACACACACACACACGTGTGTGTGTGTGTGTGTGTGTGTGTGTGTGTGTGTGTGTGTGTGTGTGTGTAGGAAGGTGTGTAGTTCTGCTAAAGTGATTCCAAGTGTGTTTCATTATCCTTATTATTCAAATTGTAAAGCCAAGTGCAAACAAAACTTAAAATATGCTGGAAATAATTTTTAGGATTGACCACTTTTTAATCCTTAATTTGGACATTTTTCAGAAATTTCAACATACAGCCGAAATACCCCCCCACCTCCTTGATAACCTTTGTGCCAGCTACAAGTCAAAAGTTGTGTACAACTATTTATCTCATAACTCTGTGATTACCAAAGCATACAGTCCAGCTCCCCAGGTTACCACAATTAACACTGAAGGGCTTAGTGTGATATTCAAATCATTTTTTTTTAATAATTCAAATATGCTGACACACAGTCACACATTGATAGAAAGTTAACCCCTAACTAGCACATCGCAAATTGCTAAGTCCATCTTTTTGTGAACTTTACTGTTTAAACACAAAATGGTGCTTATGTCAATAGACAAGGTTTACATTTGAGATTTTTCTAGAGCTGTGCCAAATACTAGTCTTAATACAAGAACGTATTTAAGATTTTCTACGGCCCTATTGAAGATTGAACCTTCATACTAGGGTTAGGAATGATCTTACTATTATTTCCTTAAATATAAATTAAAAGGTTTATGTAAATTCAATATTTTTTTTGGTTGTGATACTTTTCTTTGTAGAAATGGAAAAGATTTTTTTTTGTAAATTAATAAGCATTGTGAAAGCAACAATATTGGACAAACCAAAAACAGAGAAAATATTGGAAAAGAAGATATTTAAACTTTGAAATATAAAGACAACAGTTTTCTGACTGTGACAAAATATACAGTGAATCAAAAATACTTGGTAACTATTGTCTTAACTGATAGGAATGAGACACTACACTGGTGCTTAATTAATCTCAGTGCGTGTGTGTATATTTTTAATTCTTTTTACCTCTACCAAGCTTATTAAAGCCTTATTGTTTATTAATTTAATACTTTTTGAACGCTTAAATGATTTTCTGACACCACCTTGCCAGTATATATTGTATATTGTGAAAAATTCACTCCTCCAATTATCAAGACCACTCCTTTTATTTCTTCTCCCCCAAGCATGGGTTAAATAGCAGGGGAGAGTGGGCTTTCTAGCTATAATTAGCAGCCAGTCTAAGAGAACAACTCTGAATCCAAAACCAATAGAGATACCTTAAACAAGATCTCTATTAGGTTTCAACCAATTCATTGAATAAGAGTTGTACAAGGATTATGTAATGAATTATGCAAAAATTGCATTTTTACTTGTATAGGTAAAGCTAAAACTTTAATATGAGGAAAAAAAAGCAACAAAGAATCAAACTTCACAGGTCTCTTACTCTTTATCCAAGAAAAAAAAATGAATAAATAAGAATTATATCCTTGCAGCTGCCTGACGCTAGTTTACTGGCAATTACAATAGACTTTTATGTCAAAAGCAGTTTTAAACTATAACACAAATATTGGGATTCCAACAAAGCCACAATCAAAATACACAACTGTCAATGACATAAAATAATTGTTAAAAATGGCTCTATTTTCAACTATTGGTTTGTGATTCAATCCTAAAGTTACATGATTGGTTTATATTTGCTTTACTTTAATTTTCTCCTCCTTGGCAGCAAAGGTCAAAGATAAGGATCCAGACTAAGTGCAACCAATCCCAAAGAACTCAACAGTAGAACAAGCAGACAATGATTGCAACAGATCTCAATTGTTGAACCAGTGGATAAAGAGGGCTATGCATGATGGACTTGCTACAGAAGGCACCACTCAAAAGTTGTAACAGAGTCAGTGTCAGTCCATTGCAGATTCATAACTGGATTCTGCATGTCTCATTCCCTATTTGCTGCAGAGGAATGACATGAAATCAAGTGAGTGAGTCACTCCCTAGCAAGTTGAAATCCACCTTAAACAAATTCACAATATTGGCCCTTACTACTCTGATTTTCTTTCACCATTAACCAACTCTTGCAAAGCCAAACACAATAAAGAATGGATAATGGGAACAAGTTTTGGTGAAACTGGAAGTTTCTAGTCCTGAATCTGCATCTTGGTGATGAATGTAGTCATCAACACCATTTTTGTAAAGGAAGCTATCAGCAAAGAAGAAATTAAATTCTTGGATAGGATATAAAGCCAATGATGACTTTAATTTTAAGTAAGAGAGAGTAGGGGGTATTTTTAGGGAAGTGTTTTTCTGCTATCATTGAGCTAACAAAACAGGAATGACTATTTGAATATATATTTTGTCTCAATTATTTATACACTGGAAGAAGACCGCTTGTGTATGTATAAGATATAATTTGGATTAAGTGAATGACATTTTTTCTTCCTCCTCCACCCTGTAGTAATTTAGAATTTCCAGTTGCTCTCATTGATGTTAGGTATTTTGTGATGCATAGAGCAATAATAAAAAAAAATAAAAATAAAAAAAAATTGGAGACACAAAGAGTAGACAGATGCAAAAGATGCTTAATTGTTTATAAAAAGGAAACTATTAACACAATTACTATCATCATAATTATTAAATATGTCAAACAACCAAATAAAAACTAGGGGAGAGAGAGAGAGAGAGAGAGACTAGTCAGTCATATCAAATAGTTTCACTTGCCAAATAAAAGAAATGAAATACAAATTCATTGTTTTACAAAAAGGTGATGGTTAATAATAGTTCAAAGGTGAATTCAAAATAATAACGTGTCTGTATGAACTTCTGTGATAAGGAGTTATTATTTACACTATTTATATTCATACGGTTGCCCTCATCTTATTTAAATAAAGGGTTCAGTTTAGAATTGCCTGTAGGTTACCCAGATTGGTATACAGTTGAGGAAGGATGGAGACCCATTCCCACCCAACAGCTGAAATGTGATAACAACAAAGATGAGAACAATAGTTTGAATAGAGTGTAAATAATAAAAACAACGATGGTTTTTGTATTTTCCAAACAAAGTGCCTTTTTCTTACACTTACAAATGAGCCATTTTTTTTTGACAATTTATAGGGGAAATACAAATAATAAAATCTTATGAAAATGCTATAGACTCATGAAAAACTATGGCCAGTTGATAGTCAATTTTCATCATAAAGGCCAATAAATTATTGTCTTTAACATTTAGCATGTTGCATTATTAATATTACTTCTCTTCCCACTGTATTTTTTCAAGACTCTCAATTGCAGTATCCTTACTGTTAATTTTACTAAAAGTTGTTTTCTGTTGTCATAGCAGGATATGATAACTATGAAATTCAAACATACTATTGTTCAGGAATCAGAGTCAACTACATTAGCAGGATAAACTTTTTGCATAGCAAAGAGTGATAAAGGATAAATTATCTACAATAAATAGAGCCAACCACCAAATAGCAGAAACAGACTTTTGTAAAATGATGACAATGAGTGTTAAAATTATAGTTAAAAATTCTAAGCTTTCTTTTTACATTGCATTCTGCTGTGTTAATAATTGCAAATTCTAAAAACAACTTCAACTGCATTTTACTGATGATATGAATGCATATCCAAGGCAACCAAGTGCAGAATTTGACTGCAGTTGCAAGGAGGAAGGGAGAGGAATGGCATTTATTGACAACACAGATCAGACAGAGTCATGGGGGGGAGTACATTTCTAGGAAGAGGTGCTGGTATGTATATTTGCTTGGAACACCGATATATTTCCATTACAAGGGCAACAGCACCAATGTTAAAACGATATAGACATCAATAAACACTAAACAACTGATCTGTTTTTTTTTTTTGTTTTAAAAGTCAAGAGTTTGTATGGATTATTAATAAATATATTTTTTTTCTTGTTCAAAACAAATGCTGATGCATTCTTGAACATCATCACTTTCATACACATACTAAGATGCAATAAACAAGATTCTGTGTGTAGATACCAGTCTTCCATACCCAAATGCAAGAGTACAAGTATATTTTCACATATTAAATATGCATAACATAGATGCATTTTTAAATGCATGCATATATAAAAGTGAATCAATAAGTCTGTAGGCTGACATAGTTATAGCTGGAATTCTGATGTGCTTAATATCCATTACTGAAATGCACTGACAGTGAGATTATATTGAAAAAAAATATTTGCTTTGTAAAATAAATGCTGTTTTCATAAAGCTGAGGACTTAATTGATGTACCTGCGCAAATACACACACTTTTCTTCATGCATACATTCACTCTTTCCTGTATCCTTCATTTTAAAGCATCCATTCTGTCAAACTATCCATCTTCTCCCACATCAGGAAGTCGTTTACCCCTACAGAGTGAGGGTGAAGTTGAGATAATTTGCAATCACAAATATAGAGAGGAAAAGGAATAAAAAAAGAAATGTAGTAGGGATGGTGTTGGAAGATCAGGCTCCAACAACCCTTGAGGCTGATAGGAGAAAAGACAATAATGTGGCATAATTGTATGGCTGCGTGTGTGTTGGTGCACAATATATGTGCACCAGTATGCAACTTCTCATGTGCATCACAATGTCCCTGCCCCTTCAGAGCACTCCTAGTAGAGGGAGGGAGGGAGGGAGGGAGAGATCAAGGACTAGAGTAAGGGAGTGGATCGTCAGATGAAAGAGTATGACAATTACTTAAGAAAATAAAGATTTGCAGATTGCATTGAGGAGAGAGAGAGAAAGCAACATTTTTCTACTTGACTCTTAAGATTAATTTGAATGTTTTACTGCTGGTTCAAAGGTTAGAGCATCTGACTGAAGGTGGCCAAGTTTATGATTCAGGCATCTAAATCAATTAAAAATGAAATCAAAGGACTGACAAGGATAAAAATCAGACTGACTGTAGGCAAAAAGCACATGCACACAATTAGAAACATACATGTGCTTTTGTAAGAGCATATGAATCAAGTTCGATGGAATTTTTCAGATAAAACTCACATAGCAGAAAAGAATAAAAATGGGAAAAATTTTAATGACTTAAATTCAAAGAGTTAATTGTTGGTTGGTCGCTTGTTTGCTTTTGTTTAGTGGCATATCAACACCTCTATGGGTTATTTAATGCCAAAATCTAAATATTTTGTATGCAATTTTATTTTATTTATTTATTGAGATAATAATGGTTTTAGTGATACAAATCTTAACTGATAGTTGGAGTTGAAATGGTAGATACATGCCTTTCTCAAGAGTATTTGCATGTTAAGTGAATATAATGAATACAACTAGAACTAAGCACTCCATTTAACAAATTCAAGCTATTATTCAATGCAAAATACACGCATCCAAGCTTACAGTACCAAGCAGTCGGTCATCTAGGTACTGCCCAGGCATGGCTTGCCTAACTTACGTGATCATACGGGAACTGGTGTTTCAATATGATATGGCCGTAAGCCAGAGTTGATTCTATTTGCCAAATTAAATAGTTAATGCTTATTTTACAATTAATTTTGACTGAGAGTGTGTATGTGTGCATGTGCGGTTAAATAGATAGAAATTGGATTTGTTTTTTTATTGCCTATGAACACTCTGCGGGTTATTTAAAGCCAGAAAATCTTTTTGCAGATTGTAAAAATTGGGGGGGGGGGGGTAATAATAATTTACGGATACAAGTCCTACTAATTAACCCATAGATGGGGGCAGGGAGAGAAAAGCAGTCTCAAGTCCCAAGCAGTCACTCATCTAGACACCAGATTTGACACAGCTTAACTTTCGATGGCAATTGAACAAGTAGTGGTATTTTAACATGATATGTCTGAAAACCTAACAAAGATTCGAAGAGACAGCAATATCAATAAAAGTTGGATATAAACCAGTGCAGCATAAGTTTCTATACCAATTTAAGTAGGCATGTCACTATTTTCCTAAGAGGAAGAAATTTGATTTTGAATCAGGGCAGGGATCTTTTTTCTTTGAACTGGCCAACAATTCAATAATACTGAACACACATCATCATTACTGCTGCCGCAACTAATGATGATAAAAAACAATGCTAAATTCTCATTAATTATATCTTTGAATAATTTATTTTTGCTAATATTTTTTCTAATAACATTTTTCTTGCTATAAGTACTGATGCCAAGGGAAGATAATTACTGAAACTAATTAAAATGAAATGGGCAGTCAGAAGCTTCTTTTTTTTTTTTTAAGATTTGAAACAATAGTAGAAACAATAGTAAAAACAATAGCCTTTTTTTTTTTTTATAGAAAAACATTTTGGACTGTTTATATATTAGAATTGATTTTTTCCCTAGATTCCAACATTCAGAATGTTTGCATTTGAGATCCTAAAGTAACAGAGAAGGAATGTTCACATTTCTATAGGATCCTTTAGAGTGCAGTGTTATTAGATTTATTCTTCTTTTATGTATTATGTCCTTTAAGGACTTTTGGTGATCACAGCTCTCCACAACTTTCTATCCCTTGTTGCCCTAAGCAATGTTTACTTCTCTACCATTCCCCACTGTGCCTATTCTGCCATGCATTCATACAAACTCATTGGGCAAGTTACTCAACATTTCCCTCTGCTCCTCTTGTGTGTGTGTCAATTTCTCTAAGCCCTTTTCCTCATTTTCTGTCCCAGAAATTTCAACTCTGATTTTATGTATAAGTGTCCTTTTACTTCAATTTTCTTTAGAACTTCTTTGTTGCACATGGTCCAGAGTATTCTCAGCATCCTTCTGTAGAACCACATCTGTCAGTTCAAGTTTTATTTTTTTTATATGTAAAGAAATTGTCCAGCATTTACTACCATACATGAGGGTAAACATGACACAGCAGTTTAGCACTATTTCCTTTCTTAGATTCTGGAATGCCTCTTTTGCTATTCTGATTTTTTTCGCATTTTCCAACGTCAATTATTAAATATAGTTAAATCCTTGTACCTGTTTGATTATGATGTCTCAAATTCAAAGCTCACAACTTCTGTTGTCTTCTCTTTTGCTGACAACTATGCATTGTGTCTTTTAGTTGATGATTAATTCTTTCTTCTCTTTCTTTAGGGTATGGAGTTTTTTTGGTAGTTTTCCTTCTATTAGACTTGTTACTAAAAGCAATTCATGGCAGAACTGAAAATGCTCACTTCTACAAGGAATACAGGATTTATGCAGGATATAACCTTTTGTAGTGAGAAAATGCTGTTGTGATAACCATTAAATTAAATTAATTCTTTTTGAAAGAGAGAGTTATGAATTTTTTTTTTTTTTATTCAATACAAGGTGCAAGAGCCTTTCAAGGTAGAAGGTTAATGTGTGATGCTCTATGAGCATGAGAAAAGGCAAGAAGTGCAGTTCATGATGTTATGTAGAAAAGATAACGGTTAACCTTAGACTTTAGGAAATCAAGAATGTAGTGAGCGGGGAAAACAAACTGCTGGAAGTCTGTTCCACAAAGCAGCAGTCCTTGGAAAGAAGCTATTCAAGAGGAACTTACTCCTTACCAATGGAATACAAAGATAATGAAGATGATTCATCCTTGTGTACATAGCATGGTGAATCCCAGGTGCAAAGGTCAAGGCTAGTGGAAGCTAGGAATGCCGTTCATCAGAACATTAAACTTATTTCAATAAATGGGACAGATTAATAAAACTTATCTCACACCAATACACCCAAAAAAGAAAATATTATTTTCTTTAAGTTCTTATTATATACCTTACTATTCAGATAAGTATTATCACCATGGTTGCTATGTTTCATGCATTGTACTCTCTGACTTCTTTTCAGGTACCTGCTAACTAACCACCCTGGAATTTTGAATCAAACCCCCATTCTGTTTTTCATGTTAAGTGGATATCTTGTGTCAGTTAATTCTCTTTTGTTTATTCCCCTCTGTGCCACTTGTTCATTTTCTCCACTGAACTTTTTCTGCTCTACCTAAACCAGGAATTGAACTCACAACATCCAGAAAAGCAGATATGCTTTAATGGAAAACCCAGTGCAATTCTAATATCTGCGCTCAGTACAATTTGTGAGTGTCCTTGCTTTCTTAATCAGAGGCTCTCCTAAACATGCAGAGTAAAAGGAGTATAATCCATTCCCACAGACTGAATAACAAATTTGGTTAAAAAATTCCATAAAGTCTATTGAGTAGAATAGAATCTGAAGAAAGCTAGAAGGTACAATGGCTGAACCATTGTAAGAATAACAACAAAGAAGAGTATTCTGGTTCAAAGAAAGAATCATATAATACAGATAATTCTTCATTACAAAAAAATATCAATCCAGTTTTTATAAAATATCAATCCAGTTTTTATAAAATATCAATCCAGTTTTTATAAAATATCAATCCAGTTTTTATAAAATATCAATCCAGTTTTTATAAAATATCAATCCAGTTTTTATAAAATATCAATCCAGTTTTTATAAAATATCAATCCAGTTTTTATAAAATATCAATCCAGTTTTATAAAATATCAATCCAGTTTTTTAAAAAAATCAATCCAGTTTTTATAAAATATCAATATTTTATAAAAAAATTCAGTTCAATATTGCATAATAGCTATGGGGTGTATAACAAAACCAGAATTGAATTTTGATCTGAAATTTTCACTCAACAGTATTTGTCTAGGTTAATATCCACTCTTGAATTAAGTGCATTGACAAGAAAAGAATATGATGAATAATAAATATTTATTTTGCAAAAGTTTTTTTTTTTTTTTTTATCATTAGGTTGCAGTCTTGTTAATGTTTATATCTACAACCAGAATTATTTTTATGATTTTTAAAAATTTTATTTATCATCTGAAAAAAAAAAAAAAAAAAAAGAAAAGAAAACAAATAAAGAAATAAAACAGAACTTAAAGAATGAAAAATACTTTCTTCTTTCTTTTTCATTCATCTAACTCTTCCAGTAAGGTGTGGCTGCACTGGTATGCAATGTCGACAATGCAGGATATCAGCGGAGAAAGAACTTTTCTCCACATTTCTCTTCTACCAAATATGGACTTTTTCCTCTACATTTTTTTTCTTCCGCCTCCTTCCCCTTCATCCTAATTGTTAATACACTGGGCACAAATACCACCCCACAACTTCCCCTGGACTATGGCTAATCTCACACTACTTTACATTCACTAAACCCTTCCTCTTCCCCCCAGTTCCTGGCTTCAGACAAAAACCACAACTACTGTCATTATTGTGGTCTGAATACAATCCCCCCATTTTTTTTTCTTCTTCCTAACATTTAGTCATATCTATGTTAACAATCAGGCTTTTTCCTTTTTTCATTCTTCTCTCTTATCAACTGCCAGTTATTTACAAATAAGTCCTATTGAATTCTTGAATAGAAGAAAGCTAAGACAAACATATACTTACATTGTCTCTTCAAGCAATATTAGAATCATGGAGTCTCTTTGTGTTACTGTTGACAACAGGGGCAGGGGGGAATAATAACTGAATTTTATCCAAAATTGGTTTGCTTTTACACCATAAATAACTTACATAAATTTTGGAAAAAAAAAAAAAAATAATAATTAATCTGCCATCATTTTTCAGCCAATTTTCTATTCCTTTTGCAATTTGTTGCCATTTTCCAGTGAAATGCCGACGGTGCTCACCTTCATTCCTGAACACTGATGATCCCTTTTTAGATAATTTTCAAAGCACAACATACGTGCATAAAAATGTCCAAAACATTTTAGGACAAAAATTGAATAATTCTGTACTTCATAATTATTTTTTCCTTACTGCCATAAATCTATTCTGTTATTGTACAAAATGACTACAGTTAAGTGGAAAACTGGAAGAGTAATGATAAAGCCAGTGGCTATTGATAAGAAAAGTTGACATCTTGTTTACACATCCTAGTGCAATTAGTACTAAAGATACAAATATGATTATTTCATTTCCATTCATCACAAAGCCCTACTAGAATCTGCAAAATTACCTAAATATGTAATCATGAGAGCGAATCAAAGTGTTCAGGTATTTGCATCATCTATCCTAACTGGTAGTATAAAAACAAATATACAAATTATTTTTTTTTCTCCTTGCATATTTAAAGGTTTGGTCATTAACATAATCAGAAAATCAAAATTAATATTTCAGCTAGTTATTACAAAGTTCTTTTTTTTAATATTTATGTTCACCTAAGGCCCACTCAAGGTAGAGTGTTAGTGTATGATATGGTATGAGCATAAGAGAATACAAGAAGTGCAGTTTATGAGGTTATGTAGGAAGGATAACAATTAACCTGTAAACTGGAAGAGGTTAAGGATTGTGGTGATTGGGAAAGCATCCTGTTGGGTATCTGTTCCACAAAGCAGAAGTTCTTGGGAAGAAGCTGTCCAAGTAGAACTCCCGGCTATTTAATGGAATACAAAGGGAATGTAAATGATTTATACCCAAGTATATGGCATGATAGGTCACAGCTGCAAAGGTAAGGACTGGTGGAACTAAGGAATGTAGCTCATCAGAACACTTGTCATAAAAATAGCAATAAAGTAGTGAGAGGCTTATGATAATTTGTCTATGGGGAAAGGATCATAGGGGTGGAAAATAATTCTTTATGCACAAGGCATGTTGAAGTGTCAAAACAGGCAAATGAGGACTGGGTAGCTCCAGCCCAGATATAGCAAAAATATTCCATTTTTGGGGTTTCATCTGAATCTTCTAAACAGACTATAGCAAGTGGAATTAGTTAGTTATAGTAGAAAAGAACCAACCATTTTTCCAGCATCAATAACAATATATTGTATATACGAGTTCCACTTGTCTCAAGAGAAGCATTTGGAATTCCCAGACTATAGAATCTATTCCTACAAACCAGTCTGCCTACTTAGGCCAACATTTTCACATTTAAATTAAATCATTTTCATTAGAAACACAACAGGAATCACAGTAGCTTGAGCATTTTGTGTCTTTGATTGAAAAAAAAAAAAAAAAAAAAAAAAAATTCATTTGACTGACAAAAAAATGAAAACAACATGAATGATTCAAAAAAGTCCCTTTATGAAGAAAAATTCAGTGATGGAAACCAAATGAATGGATATACAGAATTTACCAAAATTATTTCAGTTTCCATTCATATGTAAATGTTTTCTAAGTTTTCAATACCTAAAGAAATTCTTATGCAAAACAGATTATTATCATAAATATTTATCCAAAACATTTTACATAAATGTTTCACTCCTTAGTACATCAGATTTCAGTTTAAAAACAAAGTTAAATTCAAATTGTGAAGCATATAATCAGTTGTTCATTCACAAGCTGAGCACCATGTATTCTATAGAAAAAGTAAATTCTGTATAGGGTTTCCTTGAGTTTGTATCACCTTAAATGCTTTAGCTCCACTGAGAGCAGAAATGTAACCTCAGCAGAAGGTCAAATGCTGAGGAAGAGGAGATATATCAAAAAACACTGAGAATTGGTGAGAAAACATTGCAAACACATGTAAGTTTGAAATGACCAAGAAAGAAAAAAAGAAGAAACAAACAAAAAAACAAAAAGGAATCAATTTCACCTCAACTGATCCAGACTAAAATATTCAAACAAGCTTGAAGGTCAGTTAAGATCCAAATTGAAAGCATAAAAATGAATTGCTCTGCTCAGTGAACTTTTGTGCACTTTTTCTTCTTCGGTGCAACAGAGTCCAGGAAGCAGTAAATAAAAAGGTCAAATAATGAAAGTGTCATAAACAACTAAAGACAAGAACAACAACAATAACAAACCTGAGATGGAAGTTCTGTACATTAACATTTTTGTAAGGTGCTGTCTTCCTCTGACACCAGAGCAGCAACCCTTCTTTAGCAGACATTTCTGAAAGTGAAAAACAAAAGAAATATATTAAAAATCAAACAATGTCAGACAGAATAGACGATGTTGGGGAAATGAACTGAAGAAAAATACAACTGTTAAGATATAGGTTAGTTACAGAAAGAAAATGTTTTATCAATACTAACTGACTCTTTAACAACATCAAAAAGAAAAGTATATTTTACTTTTGAAACAAAATTTTAGCCTACAACACTAAAGATCTATACCAAAATCAATAGTCTTAACATTCTTGATATTGAACAAGTATTTGTCAAAATCAATATGGAAAATATTTTCTGAAAAGATTAAAGTAGAGAGAGAAAACAAAATAAAAATAAAAAGGCCCACACTTTCTCAATTGTTATTTACAAAATATGAAGGAAAAATACTTTCATCTTGGATGGGAAGGAATTACATTTGTCTTAATTCAGGTATGTCTCTCAAGACCTGGTTATTCTAACACAGAGAGCAAATAGAATATATAGAATCTAATAGGATAGACAATGGGGAAAGGCTGAAAAGTTCTCTGAACAACCTACTTACCAAAATCAGAATTCACAGGTTTTGTCATTGAAATACTAACTTTTCTTCTTATTAAAAAAAACAAAAAAACATTGATTTTGCTAATAGCTTAAAAGGAGACTGGCTTTTCTTAAAAAGTGTATTGAATGAATCAAAATGATGCTCCCAGCTAGAATGAAATCATTGACTGATTTGTTTTTTATGGCTTAGCAACCTTTTGTAGGTTATTTAAAGCCAAAACAGATTTTGGGATTGTAAGATTTTTTTTTTTACAAGTGAATATTGTATTAACAATTTCTTGGAGATAACTGTTTTCTGATACAAGTCATGCAATTTGAAGCTAGAATGAAATCAAAGGAAATACTGTTTTTTTTCTTCTTCAGTTTTTATGACTTGATAATTTTTGATTTCTGTCTGAATCTTTTTGATGAATTACTTACATTATTTACAATTGGACTAATGATAAAAACAACAATGATAAGGATACCAGTCTGAATGGAAATAATGAAAAATTTTAAATATTTTTTTTTTTTTAATCCTAGCAAAAATCAATTTTTTTTTACTCCCCACTATTCAGGTTTTCTTTTCTTTTTTTCTTAGTAGGCATCTGTTTATTTTGTGAGATTATGGTAATGTCCTGTTTGGTCAAAATTCAGTCCTTTAGGGTAAAGGCCTGGCTGATGGTATATGAAGGCTGTGTTTTGCCCAGGCCATATGTTCTACCATTCAGCTGTACTGACAAGATCCAAAAGAATACATGGCATTACGTTTGGAGCTAGCTTGGCTGCAGGAATTGCCAAAAGTTTGTCAGTGTTGACAGCTGATCACATTTGGGGAGCCAGCCTGGGTATTTCTTTCTGGATTTACTTTTGTCTTTTCAGTGTTTGGATATAACTATATGTCATTTCCTTTCATCTTCCTAGAGATTTTCTTCTTTTTTTCTTATTAGGTATATATTTATCTCAAGGTAATATCCTGTTTGGTCAAAATTCAGTCCTTTAGGGTGAAGGCCTGACTGATGGTATATGAAGGCTGTGTGCTTCCTAGGCCATATGGTCCACCACTCAGCTGTACTGACAAGATCCCAAAAAATACATGGCATTACATTTGGAGCTAAGTTGGCTGCAGGAATTACCAAAAGATTGTCAGTGTTGACAGCTGACCAACTTAACGGAGCCAGCCTGGGTTTTCTTTTTTTTTTTATCTGGATTTACTTTCATAGTCTTTTCAGTGTTTGGATATAACTACAAAGTAGTGCCGGTTTCAAAATCAGGGTTTTCCAACCCCTAAATGAACTGCCTATCAGGGTAGACAAGATCTTCTGCTCTACCAAAAGTAACTGGTTATGAGGCACCAGTGGCCCACCTTGGAGCTGGACTTAATTGTCAGAGGATATTTGAGACACAAACAATGAGAGAATGTCTCCTCTACAACCCCCAGCTATGACAACCTTTGGAACACATATGTATATGTAATTTACCTGTTAATGTCAGATAAACAAAAACACAGAAAATAAATTATAAAGGAGTCATACATACATAAATAAATAAACAAACCCAATATTAGAAAATTTTGATAATTGTGGAAAAGAGGTAGAAATAAAAATAAATATTCTTAGTAAAAAAAAAAAAATGTATAAATAAAGAACATCCCATTAATTTTTATCTACAAACACATTTTTGATTTTTTTTATTTGCATTTCTACTGTTCACACCAAAGTTTTTGGTCAGAAAATTCACAACCTATGTCTATTTCATTTAACAAATTGTCCATTACTCGTTTTTTGCCCCCCCGTTTACATATAACAAAGGAAAAAAAAAAAAAAAAAAAAAAAAAGGTGCTGCATATTTGATAAAATTAACTATCAATAACTTTAATTTGCAGACAATTTGTTTATAAGGGACATTTAAAAAATAGGAGAGGTAAATTTTAAAACTTGGAAACATTCTGAACTTTGTTTGAATGAACTTGGAATTAAAATCGTAAATCTTTTATAAAACATTACTTTTGTCATCAAATACATGTTCAAGTACTGAAGACCAAAATTTATTAAAAAAAAAAAAAAAAAAAAAAAAAAAATCCAAAACTTGGTACAATTTACTGTATAAAATAGAGTGTAAATTTTTATGGTCAGTTTTTTATGCAAAAAATGGAGGGTCACATAATTTCTTGGAAGAGATTAAAAATCATGCAATTTTAGTAACCAGTTGGTACTATACACTGTAAATTTTTTTCTGCAGTGGTTAAAATCTATGCAAAAAAAAAAATTTAATAATTCAGGGTTTGCACTATACAAGAAGTCAGCTTATCCACAAGTATATACAGTATTATGGACTGAGCTTTACTTTTTCTTAGAAAGGATGAAATTCACCATTTCCAAACAGGAAACATTTGGAATTCATTGGCCAGTGTTGTTGATGGTGGTGGTTGAAATTAATAAAACCTTTCTCTTAAAACAGAAAAATAGATTTCTCAAGTTCACTATAACCACATTTTCAAGTACTGCTAGGAGATTCCTTCCAAACCTTTTAAGATAGGTGTGGAAAGTCACTATACCAAGTGATTCATTTACTTTTTACAGGTTATTAACCCTTTACAGTAGAAAATATTTCTAGATTGATGGTTTTTTGGAGTTTTTTTAGATAATGGTTTAGTGTTACAAATCTTACTAATTAACCCATAGCTGGAGGGAGAAGAGGTAGATTTATACTTTCCCCAAGGGTATTTGGGCATAAGTGAATATAACGAACCCAACAAGAATTGGAACTCAGTTCTCCTATTACAATTCCAAACCAATATCCATTATACAACCTTGTATATTCAATGCTTACAGCACCTGATTTTCCCAAATGGTCACCTATCTAGGTACTGAGAGTACAGGATATTCTCCAATCAGTCACCCATCTAAGTACTGATAGCACCTGGTATTCCCCAAGCGGTCATCCATCTAGGTACTAATCAGGTACTAATCAGTCTCAAGATCAGTTAACTTCATCAGTATCTCGATTATATCATTATTTAAAAATCCAGGTTTTATATTTACTTTTAGACAAATTGTCTAAAGAAACTTGAAAGCTTTATTTAGTCTCGTTGAACAGATCCTTTCTGACTCAACATTTTTGTGGCTGTTTTGAAAAATCAGAAACATTCCTACTTGGTGAGAAAAGTCTTTTTTTTTTTTTTAAACTGCCAGCAAATGTATATTATTCACTCAGCAAATAAGAAAAACTATTTATTACAATGATTTGTCACTGATTTAGGCCATATGCTGAAAAGTAGCCTTTCATTTATCATCGCCTTGTAGATAAAAAGTGCAGACTTGCTGTCTGTTCACTCACTATATAGCATGGCAATGACAGTAGCAAGAGTGTAGATATCTGCAATTCAGTATGATTGGGTTCATGCCTTTCTTTGCAACATTAATGAGAAAATGCTACCAAAGAGCAGTGACCAGAATTCAAAGTCAATTTATTGGTCCTATCATGTATTGTGACAAGAGCCAATGTACCTCTTTAAAACTCTTTAATAGCATTTATATAGGGTCATAAATGAAAGGAGCTATGTCTAAAAATCAAGCACGAAATTGGCAAAAGACTGTAACAGTTCTGTAAAACACTCATGTATATAATGCAGGATTTAATGCAACAAACGGAGGATTCTCTGAAAGAACTGAGTGCTAATCACTGCTCGTTAGCAGCTTTGGCAACTTGTCAATTCATAAAGACCCCGAGTTGGCCAGAGTGGTGGATAAAGCTATTGTGAAGATGACTACAAATTGATGAAGCCTGTCTTTAGACTGAGATTTTACTGGAATAGAAAGAGAAATGCACTTACCTTCTACTGTAATGTCTTGGATGGCAAATCTTAAGATAATGGTCCAGATCATACCGAGTGTCATTTTCACATTGCCATCAACAATTTCTGAAGGAAAAAAAAAAACAATGCACTGAGAAAAAAAAAAACAAAACAAAAAAACAGCTTAAGAATATATATATATATATACAGATAGATGCTATACAAGTAATTGAGCATTAAAATCTTCACCATTTACAAAAGATTATAAGCAAATTGTCCTAATGAATAGTTTAATGGCTAATATCTTGAACTGGGAGTCATAAGTAAGGTCCATTGTGATACTTAGGATGGGAAGCATAAATGTGACTATATATATATATATATGAACTATAGATTGGAAAGTCCCTCTTAAACACCTAAATATACATATACAAATATATGTTGATATGAAGCTTGCAAGTATTCCTTGTGACAACCAGCTAGGTTTTTCTCTTTTCAACTCATCACAAGTAGAGATGGGGGTAAACATCTGCCTCTTCAAATCGGTCACAAGCAATGACAATAGAAATAGCAAAAAATAAAAATAAAAAAAGAGATCTGTTCTACATACAAGAAATGCTATTGCAGAGGTAAGTAAAAAGAAATATAAGATAGAAAAGTATATAACATGAGCAAGAATAGCCAACATTTATTTTCACAGGCTCAAATCAGTGTAGAATAGTGGTTCCCAAACTTTTCTTTTTCTTTTTTTGGCCATGCCTCACCTAAGTGTCTCTGAAATCCTGAAAACTGATAAAAGTAATAAAACCATTTCTACCTTATATATTACTGGCATAGCTTCATAATAAATTGCCTAATCAAAGAATAATTCCATATCAATGAAATCAACTTGTATCCATGCAAGTTCAGCTGAGACATTGTAAACACAGAGTTATGAGTGTGTTCACAGCTATAGAATGTACTATTCTAATGCTGTTATTAGCAGTATTTTGTGATTGTCAATGAAGTAAATGGTCATTAGTACACCAGGCTGTTTGTTTAGATATAGAAAAAGAAGAATACATGATGAAATGTAAACAAAACAATGGTTTCCTTTTTTGGGGACATGTGTATGAAAAACATGATATAGAAACAGTTTTGTTATTTCATATTTCTAAGGATAGAGTAAGTAACAACATTTCCAATAATCTTTATATAATCAATAAGCACTAGTCTTACATTACAGGTATAAATTCATGAAAATTTACTATATTTTATTTTACGTTGCCTTATTGAAAGGTTGCCTTATATATGGAAATATATATATAAGTGCATAGGTATGCAGAAAATAGAAAAGAACACGTTGGGTGCATAATCCGGGGTTCCTTAGTATTTTTGTTTTTATTTTTAAGAAGATAGTGCTCCATACAAGAGTAGAGCTCATATTATAATAATATTTTTTGTTTAAAAATATGATTCCTTTGCTACATAAGAGTTCTCATGTTTCAAAAACGAGAGCCAAAATCATCCAAATAATTATTAAAATTAAGTTGGATTGTGGTGTTTAGTCCCGTTTCATCCTCAAGTGAAATTTTAGGAATAAGCTATCTCTCGGTTTACGTGTATTTTTAGGCACGGTCCATTACAGAATTCGTTATTGTGGGAGTGGCTAGACTATTTTCCTTCGTTAAGTGGTCAGAGAGTTAATTTTTATCAATAGATTCATCATCTTCTAAGAGGTTTTGCCAAGGTTGGGTAGGGTATCTATTTCAAGGCTAATGTTTGTGGTCACCCTTTAGTTAGTTCCCAGTGAGGGATATTTTTATGGCGCGCCTACAGTCGTTATGTGTCTGGGGAATTGTCTTTTATTATTGTCCATCTGATTATCTATTTATTTATTTGTTTATTCAAGTGGGTGTTTTATATACAGATCGCATTGCACTGAATTTCAATTTGTTTTTTTTTTTTGTTTTTTGATGACTACAAAAAGGGTTTTTCCTATTTAATGATTTGGCTAAGCTTTTAAGAATTATACTTAGGTATGGGAATTTTTTTTTTTTTTTTTATATGCTAATTATTTAATCCGAAAGTTTGTTGATGTCTGCAAAAAACCGTTAACTCCTGCCTATGGTTTAGTTTTTCATTAAATTTCTAAATAATGAAAAATTATTAATATAATTGTACTAGAATAAACTAAATATTTACATGAATCCAAAGAGAATGTTAACAGTCACTCCTTGTTATGTGATTAGATTTGCACAATGTTTGGAGAAAATCAATTTTATTCAACAAGTTAGGGGAAAAAAAAATACATGTGCACTGACGAATTATTTCAGCTAAGAAAAGGATAAAAGTTTATATAGTAAAGAAAAATTTGTTTTATTTAAAAAAAAAAAAAAAAAAAAAAAAAAAAAAGGAAAATAATTGCACTAATCTGAATATTTCAGATGAAAATCTTAATCAAAAACATTGAATCTAATGTTAATCTGTTAAATCTGTTAACATTTGGAACTGATATTTGAACTTTAACCTTCAAAACATTAGTGTACAAGATGGCATTAGAATATCAACAAAATACAAGTTTTGGTGAATAAATATAAAATGAGTGCTAAAGAATAAACTTCTTAAGTGGAATGAGGGACACTTAGGGGAAAAAAAAAAAAAATTAGTTTTGTATATTCTATGTCAGACAAGACATATTTATTCCCAAAATAAAATCTATGGAAGTACAGCAAGACTGATTTTGTGAGAAAATACACAGTCTAAGATTTAAGACTTGTAGCAAGAAGGTGCAAAAATATTTTAAATTCTTTTCTGTCCAGGTGGCTCAGTGACAGTTTATGGTGTGGGTGGTGGTGGGGATGAGCTCAGTAATAATTTGTGGTGGCACCCGGTAGTGGTGGTGGTGGTGGGTGGGGGGTTATGGATTTCACCAGCCACTCCCAATATCACCTCTACTCCAAGTAGAAATAGATACTATTACCTTTTCCTTCTCTTGGACAACAAATAAATCTACCTTTTTTTTTCCCCACAAATTCCCCATCCCATTTAGTCAACCTCAATTTGGTGCAATGGTTGGCAAGCTTGTCTTGCTTTAGGAAAAAAAAAAAAAAAATGACAGCAGTGAGTTCAATCCTCACTGAGTACCCTATACTTTCAGCCTTGTGCCACATCTAAGCTAAGCTTAGAAAAATCACCATTTGTTTGGGGGAGGGAGCACTTTCTGGTCTAAGACATTTGTAGGTACCAAAACTATATCTAAAAAAGTTACAATAAAAATTATTCTATAGGTCACATCAAAAACGTTTAAATAAAACTTTTTTTTTTTTTTAAATTATGAACGCTCTTCTCTTTGCTTTCAGTTTTCTGTCATTATCAGTCAAGCTGTGGTTATTCTTAGTATTTCAATAAAATCAGGCTCAGGAGGTGATCTTACTAAACTGAAAAGTTTGATGGTCTTCCACATAAACTGAATAGAGAATTATTTTTTGTTTTAACTTGATCACAGAGGTGAGGGGGGGGAAATTATCCTATTCTTTCTGCACTTGAAATCAATCAGCAATTGTCGCCAAGGGAAAGGGATTTCCTTCATCTGGTGCTATCAACATGGTCAAACAAAATCATGAAACAATTATTTACTAATCTGATACTCAATGAGACTGCTCAATAGTAATGACCAACAATTAGTTACTTAGTTCCTAATTACCCAATACTGAGATGTTCAACAACATCAAGCAGTTTAAAGAATTGGTCAGATTTAATGATGTGGAGGTAATTTATTAGCAAAATTTATTGTTTCTATTATTGCAAACAGAGGAAAGACAGACCAATGTTTTTACAACTTGCAGGTTGAAAGCATTTCTTGTCAGACTATTTTAAGCCTTTTATATCCTCTAATTATCAGTGTCACCACCTGTGGCTTATGTCCATTTGAAGAGGCAGATGTCCCCTCCTCCGCATTCTCAGTGATGAGCCAAAAAGAGGAAATCTAGCTGAAGTCACAAGGAATACTTGCAAGCTTGATATCATATGCTTGTTTAAGAATTTAATTAAGAGGGAGTCTTGAATCTATACTTTTAAATAGGTAAATAACAAATAGGCCATCCCTAATGTTGCAGCCGCTTCTCAATAATACAAAGGGTAGCCAAAATAAATACTGAAACTCATGTTGGCAAGGAAAAAAAAAAAAAAAAAAAAAAAAAATCTATTTTGTAGTTATTAATAATCTCTTGCATAAGGAAACAAAGAAAAGATTAAATGACAATATCAAATTTTTTTTTAAAAAAAAAAAAAAAAAAGTTTTTTTTTTGTTTTTTTTTGTACAAACTTCAAATTACTTTAATTAACTGCAGTTAATTTCCCCTCTAATTTTTCTTTGATATCCAATATTTTGTAGGACATCATATTAAATTAAAAACTTGATTTGCTTCTATCTTTTAGTAGTAAGAATTTTTCAAGTTGTTTTTCTTTAATAATTCAAGTAGAACTGTGCCTTCATATCAATTCTAAAGATTGCAGTTATCTCGGCAGTTGTGAGCGCCATGTTGAATGCAATGAAGCAATGAAATTGAAAGCAAACATCTGCTGATCTGTTTTATGTGACTCATGGGATTAACATACTAATCCCAACAGCCTTTTACATATTTAAATCAAAGGTGTCCTTTTAAAATTATAATAAACCCTAACAGGTGACAACATAATATAAAGGGAATGCTGCAAATCTGTTACAAATCCAAGCTGCTTTTTAAACCCTTTTTTTTTTGTTTAAAGTGAGAAAGTAAATTTTATGTCATAAATTATAAATTTAATTACCTCATTATTGTACTATACTTCTTGTCAACACAAAATTCAAAATTGCTTATTTATTACATCTTATTAAGTAGAAAATTTAATAAACCAAACAAATCTTTTGGCCAACCCAATACTTTTATGGTAAAACAGATCAGTTTGTAGATATTACAAAATTTTTTCCCTCTTCCCAGAGTCTGCATCTGGAAGGGAGGGGAATTTGCATTTCTGCCAACTGAAAATTTTATGATAGGAAAAATGTTTATTTACACTATTTACATTCAGACTATAGTCCTTAGCTTGTCATTGTTATCACAAAGTTTCAGCTATTTACATTATTTGAACTGTTATCTTCATTGCCATATTCACAATGTTTTGGCTGTTGTACGCTCTGGCCTTCTTCAGGCGATTGGAATTTCAAACCGAGCCCTTTATTTCATCCACTGGGGTAGATTGTTCTCATTCCACATGTCATGACTCTTCCGAATGTTTCAGTTATTTCCCTTTAATTCAACTCTCCAAGTTTTTTGGTTCATCACTGCTGTATCCTGGTATTGAACTCACAACACTTTGGGTCCAGTCACTGAATCTAACCAATGCCTGCACCCACTGGGCCATGTGTCCTTGAGGGTTCAATTCAAAATTCCAATCACCTGAAGAAGGCCAGAACACAGAACGGCTGAAATGTTGTGAATATTGTAATGAAAATTAGGATAACAGTCGAAATAATGTAAATAATCATAATACCTCATCTCAGAGATATAGACAGATATTGAAAGTTTCAGCTGTTATAACTTCTGGGCTTCATCAGATCTATATCAATCCAAGTAACCTACAGAGAATTCCAAAGTGAACACTTTATTTAATCTACTGGTGTAAATTGTTGTCATTCCACATGGATATCTTGTCTAGTTCTTATTTTTATTACTGCTCAGTTATTGCTTGGCCATTTCCACCGAGTCCAAGTACACACTGCCCAATCCAGGGATTGAGCTCACAATTACGGTTACAAAATTCATGAACCAACACTTTAATCCACTAGCCTATTGTCCACTGTCCAGCAGTACTATAAATAAGAATTAGACAAGATATACCTAGACATGGGCAATGGAATGAGAACAGTCTACCCACATCGATTAAAAAAACGTTTCAGTTCAGAATTCCCAGATCAATATAAAGCTGATGATGGGTGGAGGGAAGAATCGCTAAAATGTGATAACAAAGATGAGGACAACAGTCCTAATGAAAATAATAACTCCACATTCTAGAAATTCAAAGAAATATGAAAATAAAAAATATTTGTAATTTAAAAAAAAAAAAAAAAAAAAAAAAAGATGTTATTTCTCTATATGGTATAAACATGTTCAGAAGAAAAACAAGGTCAAACTCAGAAACCAATTGTTCCTTTTTTTCTCCAGCAGCTGCTAAGACTATTTGTTACTTATGTGAAACCATTTCTTAGTGCCTTACATTTGTTCACTATGAAAACAGATTTTGTTTTTGACAAAGTTAACATTTTAAAATCTTCTCTATAAATAAATATGACACATAAAATGCTGTAGAATCAGAAAGGAGAACACAATTTTAGATAATTGACACCAAGAGAACTTGTTTTTTTGGGTTTTTTTTTTTTCTTTCCTAAAATTTTTAATGGGTGCCCAAGTAGTTAATTCTACAGAGACAATGGATAAAAGAGAAAGAAGCAATTGAATACCCACCCACAAAACATACAAGCTGTGATCACAAGCAACTGGATAACCAGTTTGGGGTGGGGGGTTATTTGAATGCTCCATTTGCTTTCTTTCTTTTTTTTTTTTCTTTTTTTTATTCACTTGAAATCAATCATTTTTTCAAAAACTACAAGACATCAGAGATTTTGCTTGTGTGTGTTTGTGTGTACGAGTGAGAGAGATCAAATGCAAATTTTTTTTTTTTTTTTTTGGTGGTTGAGGCACTGCAGTTTTGGTATGCACATGCTTGCATACATGTGTATATTTTCTATTTTTGAAAAGATGTGAGTAATATAACAAGTGATGAAAAGAACAGATGCAGTTCTGGTTTTCCTGATATTACACTAATATATCTCTCTTCCTCTACACTTTCTATATTTTTATTTTTTTTTTTAATTATGAGTCAGAATCATGGCAATTAAATATTACAGGGAACGAAAGATTAGACCAAGAGATTTTTCATTTTTTTTTTTTGTAACAGACATGCGAACGATAAAAGTTGAAAATGGCAGGATTTCTAAGCTTTTGTAAATCCAATGAAGAAGAAAAAGCAAGTTATTCCCTTTTCTCCTATTAAATGTCTATATAATTATTGAATCAGTTTGCAGTTACCATTTAGGCATATTGTGTTTTATAGAACATAAGTTTTCTATTTAATATTAAATGTCATTGTGAAATAAAAGAATTGTAAACTTCAGCCAATGTAATTGATAATAAATTATGTGGTGTAATTAAAATATATAAAAGAATCTGTGGCGAGGATGTGGGTTGCAATAGGTTTTAAAATGAGAGTAAATAAAAATGTTACCAATCATCAATAATTAACTAAAAATTAATAAGAAAAAACATTAAAAGATGAAAAGCTGTAAGTCAAATTAGCTTGAATCAGAAAATAAATGTGTAAAAGATGAGATTGGTAAAATCAACTTGTCAAGTAAAAATGTTATTAACCTGTTAATCCTCGAGTTTTCATTTTATTCAAGATAGAATGACCACTAGTTATTGATTCTGTAAAAAATTCATTAACCTTCTAGAAATGTATTTGATGATAAAAATCAACAACAAAGGATATCAGTCTGATTGGATTTCAGGTAAAGATAAAACAGATGAAGTCAGTTTGAATTATCTTGATAAATAACACATGCTTGAAGGAAATTCATAATCACTAAAAATAGCTTTAAAAAAAAAAAAAAATTAGAATGATTTTCATAAAATGTGATTAGAATCATAAATAGTAGAGCAGGTACTAAAATTGTTGAAATCAACAGTGTTTCTTAGTAGCAGCAATGTAAATTTCTAGATATTACTTTAAAAAAAAACCAAAAGAAACTGTCCGCAGATAGACAAAATTCAAAACAAAATAATGGTTATCAGCCTCATAGAGAAGATTTAAATAAAAAATAAAAATGAAAGGAAGATTATTTAATGGTGGAAACAATGAGAGGTATGACCTTAAGATAAATAAAGGTATCAAACTGTGCGAGTGTACTCATTTGCCTGAAATGCAAAGTCAGTGTGACATTATAGAGAAACAAAGGAATTAATGTGAAAGTTTTCCCCACCTGTTTCTCTCCACATTATGCCAAACATCACTTTCAAGTCAGATAAACCTATTATTCTTCTACTGGGTCAGTATTGAAGCAACATCTAAGATTTCCCAGCCTACAATATCAGGACACACACTGTATGCGTACATGCATACAAAGTTATATGCTCTCAAATACACTGTAGGTACACACAATATATAAAATATACACTCAGAAATATGTCTAACATCTCAATGTTCAAAGGCCATAAACTCAAGTTGCCAATGAGAATTACACTCTCAAGTAATGGTTTGCAAAATCAGTGTATCAAGCCAACGCTCTTACAAAATTGACATGAGCCAATATATCTGTACAAAGCAAACTTTTTTTTATAGACAAATTTAAAAACATGAATAATTTTGTGTGTGTGTATATATATATATATATATATATATATATATATATATATATATATATATATATATATGTGTGTGTGTGTGTTAGCCCTAAATGATTACAAAACTCTGAAGTCGGGGTGCTGAATATAACATTGATCAGTTAAGTGACAAACTTATATATATCTCAGAAATAAAAGTGTGAAGCTTGATATTACCAGACATATTAAAAAATGGGCAAAGCAACCAGTTTCGCTCCTGCTCTTCAGGCTTCCACGAGAGATTTAATTTAAATTAAAAACACAGAAAATGTACAATGAAAAGGAAATGTGGAAGAGGAAAAAAAAAAAAAATGAACACAAGGAGCTAGAGACAAATGACCGCAAGTTCCAACAAACATGCCCACTGTTTACACAAGGAAGCTTTGCGGGACCCGATGTAAAGTGCCTCCAGCACTTTGAGGTGAAATAAAGAATGTGACTGCGACAACACAGTGAACCAGTCAACACTAAGGTTAACTGTACACCCTCTGCTATTTAAGAGGTGCTCACATATGGCAGAACCACTTGGTTCCAATCCAAGGGCAAACCGGGCACTTTTTAACAGTATAGAGTTTGATACTTCTGAACTCCTCAATCTTGTTACGGATGACCAAATTAACAGTATCACGAGGATAACCTAAACTGCATAGGGTTTCCTTAATAAAATTGATTTCATCATCCAAGAAGAACTCTGAACAGATCTTTGATGCCCTTCATAGGGCATTAAAGATCTGTTCAGAGTCCTTCTGTTAATTTGGTCATCCGTTTATCTTAGATTGCCCTGGAGTGGAACCAAGTGTGAAAGTACAGTTAGACAGATTTCCTCTAATGTTCATCGTCGTTTTTCTCTGCTTTGGTTCGTATAGTTTTTCAAACTTGGCCTATGTTTCATTCTGTATGTAAGGACGTTCTCCCTACCCATCAAATTAATTCTATTATTTATAAATACATTTGTAGTTGCTGTGCTGGCTACATAGGGAGGACGATTCAACATCTAGACATGAGAATTAAACAACACGTTCCTACTAAGATCAGGAATCACACCTTGTTGTTGAATGGACGTATCCCATATACCTATGGTTCCGCCATATGTGAGCACCTCTGTCTAGCTCCTTGTGTTCATTTTTTTTTTCTCCTCCACATTTCCTTTTCACTGTACATTTTCTGTGTTTTTAATTTAAATTAAATCTCCCATGGAAGTGAAACCGGTTGCTTGGCCCGTTTTTAATATGTCTGGTAATATCAAGCTTCACACTTATTTCTGTGATTAAATTTTGTACCTACAAAAATATCTTTATATATATATATATATATATATATATATATATATAGTTCAAAAGTTTTAAGTCACTCTCAGAATTATCCTGGGATGAACCTGACAGAAGTAGGGGAGAAAAAAAACTAAAAAAAAAAAAAAAAAACTAAAAGATTTCTTAGAGTCATTGAAAAAAGAATGGAATCAATTATCAGACTTATACTTCGAGAAAGTTTTGCAATGAGTGTGAAAAATTTGTGTTGCAGTAAACAAGGCTAAAGGAGAATATTTTGACAAGAGCAAAATTTAATCATAAAATTTTTTTTTTCTTTTTGTCATCAAATTTCTAATAAAAAAAAAAAAATCTCTTATTTAAATGGACAAAACTACTTTTTGAACCAATTTAAAAAATTACCAGGGGTCGCCTCAAACTTTTGAACTGTAGTGTGTGTGTGTGTGTGTATGTATGTATATATATATATATATATATATATATATATATATATATATATATATGTGTGTATGTATGTGCACACATGTGAGTGAATAACCCAAAATAAAAGTTCACCCAGATGAGATTTAATAATTTATTAAATCAATATTAATCAAATATAAGAAAAACTGATAGTAATATTATTCTTAGTTTGGTGCTCTTAACACAACTATATTCTTGCTTATCAATAAAAAATGTGAGCACTGATAGAAAATTCAAAGATACCTTTCAGGTCTTTACTGATAGAAAAAGTTCTTTATGGTTTTGCAATGTTGTGTTTTTAAGTAATTATTTGTAAATTTTTGTCAGCATTGAAAACTTTTTCTCTTTCAATTAAAATATTCTAGCCCTCCACTGAAAAGTTTAAAAAAAAAATCAATGACCAAATACAGAAAAAAAAAAAAAACAATGAACAAAGTAGAACAACCCAGATGACAAGAATAGAGTGTGATGATAAACATTATTTCTATAAAACGTTAATAAAGGTGAAAATAATTTCAAAAGCCATACTCATAAATTATTGATGCCTGATGAGCAAATAAATGTGGTTACTTGCTCTCCTTTGATCAGGATTACCCCCTCCCCCAATTAAACAAACAAACAAAAACAAAAAAAAAACAAACAATAATAATAATAATCAAAAATTACAATATGCTGAAGATGACATGATTAAAGTGTTGAAGCAAAACAAAAAACTAATGACTATCAAATAATTCAGAATTTTATTTACTACCATTGTAAACTGTAGCCAGAGATCAACATATTTACCAAAGTTTATATACACAAAATACTGCAAATATAGAATTAAGACAATAATATTAGCCTTATTTGATTCTCAGCAGCTATCCTTCAACGAGTTGTGATAATAGAAAAAGAAGAGTGTTATAAGAGAAGGAAGTAGCAGTTGCATCTCAATATGTCTACTATTAGAACCAAAATGTTGGAACTGAAGAACAATACAATGCTGGTGGCTGTATGTAATTAAAGAATATAGCCAATCAAGGTGCAGTTAAATTGAATAACCATTCAGTTTCCATGACAAGCTAGAAGACTTGCAAATGGCTGAGAGAAGAGAAAGAAATCTGGCATACTAATTTATGTTGACAACTACAAGATTCTCATATACAGAATCAGTAGACGTTTTGATTAAATTGTGTATGGTAAGAAAAAGAGACCCTGTCAGTTGTGAAAGTGCATGCAATATAAATCAAACCTATTTTACCCAAGAAATCTTTAGATAAAAGATTTTAGTTTCCTGGAGTTTGAGATATTGAAACAAAGTCAAAAGGGACATCAGATATTTTTTTTTCTTAAATTTCCACTTCAATATTTTATTAAGATAAAAATGAGGGATATTAAAATTAGCAGAGAAAGTAAGCAGTTTAAAACCAAAGTAATTTGATCTATATCTAATTATATTGCAAAACCTTTGAAGTTGCTATGGTAATTTTTATTTGTGCTATTAAAAATGTTTATTTTATAAATCTTCTCAAGATGATTACAAAAGAGGTACTGAAAAGTTCTTTAAACTAAAAAAACCTGACTTTTTTAATGAGCTCTTGATCAGGTAAAAACTTTAACACTGGTAGAATTTATAAAATAACCTGAAAATGTTTAAATGCTACAGCCTCCAAAAAGCAGTGATATTTTGTTAAATTCAAAATATCTTAGCAAGTTTGCAAACAACTACTTTGTAAAAAATGGAAAACAAAAAATTGTATTTAAAAAAAAAAAAAAAAAAGCTTTTTTTTTTACACTTTTAACAGAAATTATTGCATCATTTTATTACAAGTGGGATGATGTAAAAATACTCAGGTTAACCAACAAGTCCTTTAAAAAAATTTTTTAATAATCATTTGATTAGATTTTGGGAAGTGGATGAGGCCAAGAACTTTTCAGCAATCAATCTTAATGGACTTATCTGGAAAAATGACAGTTGTGGAAGCATTTGAGGGCAACAAAAGCAGTCCCTGAAAGACTCAATTCTCAGTGCAATAATTCCAAGGAGTTCCTCTTTGCAAGCAAAAATGATATCAAGAAGAAAATTTTGTATAGAGAATCTTCTAATGTTTATTGATACAGAATTCCTGAGAAGCAGTAAAAGATTTAAGACCTAACTATAGTGTGGTAAATCTAATTTAAATATTTAGAAAGTGGAGCTTATAATTAGCCTCTACAAGAGAACACAAAGTTGTCCATATCGAATACTTATTAAAACAATATACACTATCAGATCATTGCAAATCTTTATGTCTGATTTTCATTGTTAATATAAAATGAACTTGACATTGGTTTGGTGCCAATTTCTGATGTATTCTAGATTGATACCTTGCATCATTCAGTTGCAAGTCAGAGTTTGAAGAATGTTAGCTTTTTATCCACAAATAAATGCCTTAACCTTTATTTTACCACACTAATTTCTTTGAAAATTGTTCACCTTGCTACTTTATTTTTTTTTTTTTGAGGGTGCAAAAACATGAACACCTACCATTTTAAAATTGCTATAACGTTGTATTGTGCATATAGATTTTATTTTTTATACACTAATAAGAGAATGAATGAATATTATGTAATGCATTATGTTTTGCATGCATGTTTTGAAGTTGAAAACAAAAAATTGAAACACAAAATAAAAGACAAATACATTAAAAATTACATAAACAATTCAATGTACTTTAACTTTTATTACTCCTTGTGGAGTTCTGGGGGTGCAATAAGTAAAATCACTAAGAAGGCTTTCATTTTGTCAAAAAAGTGATGTGTTTCCTTGTGTTTACATACAAGAGAATACCAGCATGTGTTTGCTCATTCTTTCACCTATTTGTTTTGTTGATGAATAAAGTTATTATTTAGTCATTCATAAATAGACAAAATTATTCATCTTCAGAAAGGCTATTAGGTATATTGTGGTTGCCAGTAGCTTTCATAAAATTAGTCAGGCATGGATGATAGTAGCCACTAGTGGTCATCATTGCTTTCCTCCACATCACTAGTATGGTTATCAACTTCAACCACTTACTTCAGTGTCAATATCCACTTGAGTAAAGTCTTCAAAATCATCAGAGTACTAATTAAAGAAAAACTCCTGAATAAAGGCTTCATTGAATGTTGATATGGCCATTTTTGTTTAAAAAAAAAAAAAAAAAAAAAAATTAAAAAAAAAAAAAATAATATGGGTTTAATTGATGTTACACCTCATGTAGAGCCTAGAAGAATTCAAAATGGCATTGAAAAACAAAGTTTAACCCTGATCCAAAAGCAGTAGTAAGCGATTTCAAGTTTAAAATACCAGAAATAACAGTTGACAAGTGTTTATTTATAGCAACCGTCTCAAGGTGACAAAATGCACCTAGAGTAGCAAAGGGAGAGAATTCTACAGCAACAATTTTTGCCTCCAGCATGGTAACGGTTAAAGATGGAGGATGAAAAGTTGCACTTTTACCATCTGAAGCTTTATGAATTTTAGAAAGGAGTAAGTATCAGAATTGCAACAAAAAAAAATATTCAGAAAGGTTTATTTGGACTGAACTCCAGCTCTTTGGAGAGTCAAAAAACAGTTTGGTGGATTTTATCATGGCTATTTTAACCTAGACGATCAAACATGCTCCGGGTAAACTTCCAACATCAATGAAAAAACTCTTCTTGTCCTCATGAAGAATAAACCAAAGATTTTGACAGAAAGGGATGCTAAGATTTTGAAAATTTAATATCTCAACTGTCTTTTGAAGAGTTTTTGATTTGTTTCCAAACCCAACATGTGGATATCAGATTACATGGCACAGAACAAGGTCAACTGTGTTACTGTAACAATTTCTTTGCTGTTATGCCACAAAAAGGAGCCATTCTTGGATAGAATTGTTATAGGCAATGAAAAATGGATTGCTTATAATAATGTTCAATGCAAATGAGCTGGAAACGGTCTTGTGAATGTGCAGAGCCTGTGGCTAAAGCAGGCTAGCATAAAATGAAGGTGCTGCTCTACATTTGATTGGATTGCAAAGGTGTAATTCACTGAACTTCCAACTGATGAAAGAAGTATTGAGACCAACTCACCAATCTCAATGAGGCTATTCATTGAAAAAATGGATGATTTTGGCAAATCAAAAAAGTGTAATTTTCCATCATGACAATGCTAAAGCCCAAGTTGTAAACAAACCATGTAGAAGCTTAGAGAGTTGAAATGGGAAACATGCCAGTGCCTAGTGTATTCTCCCATTCTCTACAGAACAATTTCTGGGGACCGGTTCTTGGACAAAATTGTCACTGGTAATGAGAAATGGATTGTTTATGATAATGTTCGTCGCAAACGGAGTTGGAAGCATGCAGAAGCTTAAAGAGTTGGAATTGGAAACATGCTAGTGCCTATTGTATTCTCCTGACTTGGTTCCTTTAGATTTTCATTCGTTCCAGTCTCTATAGAACAATTTAAACGACAAAAAATTTCTATGGGGGATTTTAACCTAAATGATCAACGACACCCAGGGAGACCTTCTGGCATCGATGAAAATACCCTACTTGCCATCATGAAGAATAAGCCGAAGATTTTGGCAGAAGAGATTGTTAAGAGTTTGAAAACTGATGTCTTAACTGCCTTTTGTCATTTGAAGCAAATTGGGTTCAAGAAAAACAACCAATTTCCACTATCACAACATAAGACCAGATATTATAAAAAGAAACCTTGTAAAAGATTAAATAGTTGACTTGTGAAACCTTCCAGCACCAATCACATTTCTCTGTATGGCTGCTTCAGATTTTCATTTGTTCCCGCCCGTACAATTATTTAAATTGTACAAGCAGGAAAAAATGAGACAAAAAATTTGATTGTACAGTCAATCGGAAACTATATTCTTCCAACAAAAAAAAACACAAAGTTTCTATGAAAATGGCATCAACAAGTTTGTAGAATGATGTCTGTTAAAAACAATGAAGACTATGTACTTGACTAATAAATGTTTTTTTTTTGTGAGTATATACAATTTTGTTTAATTTTTCTAATTGGGCACAAACCTTTGCAATGATCACTTTACAATTACATATAGTATTATATTAGTAGCTAAAAACTGATCACAAACAGGATCTGAAATCATTGACACACTGAAGCATAAAGTTGTGATTATGTTAAAAAATTAAAATTTGAATATATTCAAAGAAGATTTTTAGAAAGTGGGTGGCCTACTTTTGATAAGTTCAAAGAGGAGTCAAAATAATCACTTGCAATATTTTTTTTTTTATGGCAAAGGTGTAGGGATGTGAAAGAAAGGTCATCTTGAAAAATTAAACAGTTGTTTATTCTTGAACTGATTACAAAGAAATCTAATATGATAATATATATGCACAAAATACTGTATGTGATGTTAAGTGGAATACCATAACATTAATATTTAATAGTTCCTCAGATATTTTATCCTTTGAGCTCTGCTTAAGTGCGATAACAAGCATCAGTAACCCATCACCTAACCTACACTTGATTGTTTCTAGATTAATACTTTAACCAGTGAGCTATTTCTCCATGCATTAATGACACCATACATTGTGATTTGATGCATGAAGCAGCCACAGTGACAATTAAGATAGAAGGAAAGGAATGTGATAATAGGGGTCATTTTTGCTAAAGGTTTTTGTAAAAGGTAACCTGGCTAGCATCATAATTGATGGTAGATATTCTGGAAATGGGCAAATGGATGCTTGCTTGCCACTGCACCCCCACTCCCACACACTAATACTGCTCTTGGCATAAGTAACTCTCTGGGTAGAGGTCACCAAGGGAAAATTATTAAATATGGTAAACTGGATAAAATCACACAATTTTCATTTTTGGGAAGACAACTCTAAAGCAACATGCATAGCTCTAGAATAAAAGAATGCTTACTGGGCTTTGCCTATTGCGTTGGCCAAATTTTTGTTTTTGCCGTTTGACAATATTAGGAGCATTTAGTTTTAAACTAACATCATTTAAAAAAGATTGCTTTTGATTCCTACCACAGTTGTCATATCATCATGCATCATTTTAATTTCTCAATACCAAGCACAGAAAACTACTTGCTTTCATGTGTCTTTCATATAAACAAACAAAACCCATGTGCCATATTAGGATGTGAACAATCATGGCTATCCACAACTTCCTATCCTTTATAGATTATTGACAAAATCCAAAGAAGAAATTGTAATGTTAGGGGCCCTAATTCGGCATCTTGACTTCAGTTACTTTACTCGTTTCTGTGATGTGGCTTTCCTCTATCTTTTTTATAAATATTTTCATGGCTTCTTTTAATGAGCTCACTCTTTACTATTTCAACTGAATGAATTTAAAATGTACTGCTAGATTGGCAACTAGGTTTTATCATTTTACTGTCGAAATAGCTAGGTGTAATACTAAATTCTATTCTAATAGTTTCTTTTCTCGCACTTCTCACCTGTGAAACTTTTGATTCCCTGATACTTAGAATCTTCAAAAATTTAAATACAACACCAATCATCATCTGTCTTTCTGAATCATATTCTATTACTGTCATTTCTCCTCACTAAAGTTTTCTCATTCTCTTCCATTCCCAGTAACCCTTTGCATCTTAGTAGCATTATCACCTTACTTGGGGTTTAAATGATTATTAAAAAGAGAAAAAAGATTTTTTTTTTTGTTATCTCTCCCAATCCATGTTCTGCCATCTATTTACACAAGCTCTTTAAGTAGGTTACTCACAGCTTTCTTTCTGTCCCTCTTACCTGCGATATGAAGGTAAGAGGGACAGAAAGAAAGCTGTGAATGTCAGATACTCCAAGCCCTTTTTCTTCGTTATGTGTTCGGTGATTTGATAGAAAGGTATAAAAATAAATGTTCTACTGTATCAAAAGGCCAGTCTTTGTTCAAAGGAAGTGCAATATAGTGTACACACTGAGACTTGAAAGGAGACCTTCAGAGAACCAAATGATTCATTATAGAAAGTACTAATCCTAATTTGATTGACTGGGAAATTTTCATTTATCTATCATATTCACAAGATATAACACATTCAGAAGACTTTATTCTGGTTAAAACATCTAGGAGGAAATAATTTGCCTAAGAGATAACAGAAGATTATAGAATAAAAGGCAGAAATAAAGTTAATGTTGAAATTAAAATAAGAAAATTTTATCTTTACTTCACAATTCCCATCACTCATCAATGTCTGTAGCAATGGTGTTTCCTGGGCAAGCTAGCCTGACAGATCTCAAACCCTTTCTAGGCTGATTTGAATTCAGTTTTCCTTCTAGACTAGTTGCCATGCAAGACTATAAGACCCAGTCCGTTTTGATATTTTACCTGTAGTCATACTTAATAAAGCTAATTTGTTTAGCTATCTCTAAGGATCTCTAACTAGACATTAAAAGAGATCTTTTTAAAATAATTTTACTTCCCTGACATTCCCAAGCATAAAAAGCAGTAATTCTCACAGGTGTAGATTACTGGCTGAATAAAAATGGAAAAAATTATTTTTTTTTTATGATAAAAAAAAAAAAAAAAAAAACAGTACACCAACAATTGTTCTCTTGAAAAGTAGCAAATTATGAATATAGTAAAAAAAAAAAATAAAAATGCAAGCAATGCTAAGTTTAACTTTTTCTTAAAAGTTTCATATGATGAAACTTATAAAGGATAGAAGTGAAAGGATAAAAAAAGCTGACCCATATAAGCTGGTAAGCAACAAGCTATGAATATTGAAAAAAGATGTCAAAAATAGTTGAGAATAATTGAGAGAGAATGGCTGACTAATGACTATGCTTTGCTTTTAATATCAACACACTCTTAAAACATTCATTCATTAATTAATAGAAAAAATACATAAGAATTAACATAACTGATACTACATCAATTGTGTCAGGCCTACTTAGTTTTAGATTAGACACACCACTGGTTTGTCTGGAACTCCAAATAGATATTATGTTAGTAATATGTTTAAACCACCTTGCCATCCAGCCCCACCCCCGATTTTGACCTACTTAAGGATGGGATTTTTAGCCTCCATCAGAAACGTAACCTAATGAAACAAGAGACAGTAAATATGAAATATTTCCTCATTTTCTTTTTCTTCCCTTCTTTCTTATCATAAATACATGACCCATCGACAATGGAAGAGAAGCTGGTTGGTTAATAGATATCGAAAGAGATTGTAGCAGAATCTTTTCTTGTTATATAATAAGTGCTGAAAGTGCAGGAGTGTGAAAGAGCAAGGGCAAGAGAGTGATTGTTCACTCAAGCCAGACAATGCCTACTTTATGATGAAGGAACTAGACTTGTTATTCAAATGATTCAGGAGGCACTCAGTGCTAGAAGCATCATCAGTATCTCTATTGTGACTAGAAATATCATCCAAGAAGAGAAAGCTAGAAACTATTTTATTCTTGGAACAACTGCAGAGCATGTAAGCTAGAATATGAAAAATAAATGTGTCTGAAAAGCATTATTTGCAAGGCTTGTTTAAGAAAAAATGTGTTGAAATGTATCATTTATAAGATTCAGGAATGAAAATATACAGTTACTTTCCCTCTTTGGTATCCCAACTTTATGAATTTAAGCCCAGTACTAGATTGGCAATTAGGTCTCATTTTATTGTTGAAATTACAAACCATAAGTTTTATGCTAACAATTTCTTCATGTGCAGTTCTCACTTGTGAAACTCTTGCTTCCCAGCCAACTTTGATCTTTTAAAATTTAAATACAATGGCAATCATCATCAGTCTCCTTAAGGTTTTTTTTCTCATTCTTTCACACCTAGTAACCCTTTATGTCTTAGTGGCTTTATTGCCTTACTTTGGTTTATTTTAAGCAAAAAATGTTTGGTCTAAATATGCTTAAGATGACAGCAAACCAGATGAACTTGTATAAGCTGTAATCAAAGAAAAAATCGCTTTAGTTCAGTTATCAAGTAAAACTGATGATTTAACAGAAACAATAAAACTTAGGATTTGATATCAAAAAGACAAAGTAAATAATCTAACATTCTGAATCTAATGTCTTATAATCAGTATCATTATGAATAATGAGGCAGATTATGTAAGATCCAGGGGATTAACTTGCCAGTCAGGTCAAAGAACCTTTAATTCTTGGTCATATGACCATCTAAATAAAGGATCTTGATACTCAGAATAAAGGCAGATTATTCAAAATAAGAATCCAATTAAGAGAAATCATCTGAAATGATTTGGTTTATGAACAGCATATGAATGACAGAGAGTCAATAAGACATTATCCATGTCCCTTATAGAATGAGTAAGGTCCGTGACATCTGATCAATAGGATCAGTGAAAAATAACAAGTAAGAGTAAGTACCAAGTGACCAACACAAAATGAATGATCTGACACTTAGGGTCAGTTGTTCAAATACAGTGAATGACCCTTGACAAAATAAGTAAATAAATAAAAAAATTGATTACATGGGCCAAAACAGGACATGGACAGAGATTCCAGATATCAAAGATGTTAAGATAAATGACTCAATAGTTGAGGGAAAGGTGAATGCCCAATAAAGTCAGACTATATATAAATATATATAAATATATATATATATATATATATATATATATATATATATATATATATATATATATAGAGAGAGAGAGAGAGAGAGGTCATTGTAATAGTCAAAAGAAACTCTTGTTGTTTGCTAAATGAAATTCCAAGGTGAACTGTGGAATTATCAGGAAGAGATATAAAAATGTTCCTTATTCTAATATAATGACTACATTGAAACACCAGCACCCACAAGAGGTTATTAACATCAATACAAGTACAATAAAATTTTACAATGCATTTTTCTTTTATGCAAGTTAAAAGAACAAAGGCAAAAAGGAAATAATTTGTTCAATTTGTCTAGCAAACAAACAAATATTTAAATTGTGACAAGTTATGAAATCCCAAGAGATTACAATTAATCATTCAAAGCAGGAAAGCAATAGGGGGGCACTTGGCATTTTTGACTGTCCACTAAGCAGAAAATAGAATTCTAACCATTTTTCCTTTTTGTAAGGGTAAGCTATCACTCATGGCACTGTACCAAGTGCATATTTGTTTTAATCAATTCACCCCAAGCAAGGTGATAAAGACACTGAGACACAAGAGGCTACTGGGAGTGAAAAAGAATAAAAAGACTTCAAGAGGAACTGGAAATCTAATCCTAAACAGGGAACCTGCTCCTGTTCAAAAGACCAGGGAGGTGTGTGAACTGGACAATAAACGAGCTTATCTACTCCTGTTAAGAAAACTGTTATACATATGGAGAATATATTGTTCATTATTTATTCAGAATCTATTAACTGAAAAGAAAATTTTATTTAAAACTGTAATGTCAAGTTAAAATATATCAAGATGTGATATTTCTGAGGATTGCATACTTTGGTTGCTTGGAATTTACAACTTTATTCTCTTTTCATATGATCCATACTTATCCTTTTTGTTAAACAGAATGCCACTAAAAATTCAACAGAGTTTCCTGGTAAACCTTTTACACTTATTCACCACTGACAATGATAAGGATTTTAACAAACAAACCATAAAACACTAAGGCATACCGTAATAGTTATATAAGCAAGGAAAAAAGGGGGAAATTTCACTAGTCAACTACAGATATATAAAGTAAATGCATAATAAAAGTGTTAAATATAAAAAAAAAAAATTATATACTGATCATTAGTGCTAAACAGAATTACAATTAACAATAATCATTTTAAGTATCAAATGATTTCTAAAAATCTGTCAGAAGAAAATGGATATCTTTGCTAAAAGTGGCCAAAAGCTATACAATATAGAAATGATGAACTGTTTAAGGTAATGCATTGTCTTTTTTTCCCCACTTGTTAAGAAAATTAAGTCCTAAACAAGAATGTAGCCAAACTTGCATCACAAGATGAAAGTGATTAAAAAAAAAAAAAAAAAAAAAAAAAAAAAAAGATAAATTGAAAGATAAACAAGAAACAACAATTTAAAAGAAACAGACATGTCAGACTGACAAGGAGGAAACTGAAAAATTGAGAATAAATAAAAAATGTACAAATAATCTAATGCAAAAGGAAAGAAAGGAGAAAAATAAGATCAACCATTAATGAAAATGAAGAGGGTACCAAGTATATGAATAAGGAAAAGAAAGCACCTAGTATAGGTCATGTACATTAGTATAGAGAAAGGAAAAAGAAAAAAAAATGAAGTGGACTTTAAGTTGTGCAATGGGTTTGCTGGAGAAAAATTAATGTTGACATAAAAGGAAAGAAAAGAATTGAGAAACAAATCAATACAAAAGAAAAAAAAAATTGAATATGACATGTAGTACCACTGTCGTTGTTTGTAAAGTTCAAATATCATGAGGTGTCATGTTGGTCAGCTCTAAGATGACCTCATTACAAAGAGAGGATACCAAAGCAAAGCCAATCCATAATATATATATATATATATATATATATATATATATTAGTCATCAACAGACAGATGGTTTTGCTGTATCACAGCTCTCCAGTGTGGCTAAATGTTCGAGTGCTTCAAGCCAGGATCGTAACTTGACCATTTTGGCATCAGTCAGGGATCCTACCTCTAGGCTATCATTGCACAGCAGAAAGAAAGGGAAATTTTAATGTCTTCTATGCAAAATACACCAGTGGCCTGGAGAGCTCAATTCAGTTGAAGAGCAATGTGTTAATAGCAGTAGGAGCCACTGTTTTTAAAATATATATATATATATATATTTATATATATATATATATATATATATATATACACACACACAAAATTGTGTATGCAGGAACAAGTTTCATAAAAAACGACTGACAAGGTAAAGTTACTTGATTAATTTTTCTTGTGCTCTTATAATTTTCTTCTTTTCAGCACAATTTTTACATAATTTATGTACAAAAAAGAAAATTATAACACAAAAAAAATTAAATAAAAAAAACTTAACCACAGTACTTCATCAGTTGTTTTTAATGAAATATATATATATGGCCTGAAGATTGTTTTCAAGCATGAAAGAAACTGTTGCTGCTGTGTGTTAACATAAGTGTTCCTTTTTGATATTGAGCACTTTTACCCATAAATATAGTACATCTTGAAACTATATTTCTATCATACACACAATGATGACATTAAGCAACAGGTTAACACAAAATCATTTCTGTATTGGAAATATTGAGTGCAAACATAGCAACCATGCTTACCTTGGATCATAGCGACAGACAAAGTTTATTTTCACTATCAAAGAATTCCAAATATGCTTTGATCTATCAGTGAAGCAAATGCACCAAATGTAGGGAAGTTTGTCTGGTGACAAGATAACCAAACTCTTTTTGCAACTAAAAATGAGTCAGCACCACAAGAAATATATTCAGTAGTAGAGATTTTAGTTTCAAACTCAATTGCAAAATTAATGACACTTATGAAAGAAAAAAAGCCAATTACAAATCAAAGCAAATGGAATATTCAGATGATTAGTACTTATAAAATTTGGTACATTATTAAATATTAGACTTTGAATAAGAAAAAATCTCACGATTAACAGAGCTGGTTTTCATTATTTGTAATCTCTTGGTTATTTTGTTATTTTTAAGTGGTGTTATATGGACATCGCCCTAACATTGCTTTCTCAATAAGAACCATTCAAAGGAGAATAAATTATCCAGTGTTGTGAACTAATAAAATAGTGAATTATTATTCACGAAATTCTATTCAAGATAATAACCTGGAAGAAAACCATTCCAGAGTGATAGTTAAGAAAAAAAATAAAAACTAAAATAAAAGTACTCCTTCCTTGGAATTAGTAGTTTCCTAATAAAATCCAGAATAATTAGATGGTATAAAATAGTTAAGTTAAAACTTGAAGGAATTTAAAAAAAAGGGGAAAAAATAATCTCAATGTATCCTTTAAATTCTTCTCATGAGAATTTAAACTAAAAATCAGTTTGTTTTGAGAATTTACTTAGAAAAGCTTGAAAGCCGCCCACTCACTCTTCAAGTACTAGGCAGCACACTATCTCCTTTTGATCTATTTCAGGCACTGTTTTAGATTTCGACAGGGATTTGAATTTATCTTTAGGCAGAACCCTACTAAATTTCTGTTTTTGCTGCTATAAAAGGAAAGTTTGACAAGGAGACATTTATCAACAATCCCATTTACTTCAGGGGGTGTGGTGGGTTGGAAGGACACAAAAGATTCCAACAAAATCAGTCGTGTCAGATTTTAGGTTGGATAAGAACAGCACATGGTTTCCCAGGCTCTGGAAATTTGGCATGTAACTCTTTCCCAGTCTCGCAGACAAAAGTATGTTGAGAAAAATTTTATTAAGTAACCACTGCCAACATCACACACACAGTCTGATCTGAATTTGTTCAGTCAACAATTGTGAGTTACCAATTTAAAGTTTAATTACTTAACAAAAGTGTTTTTGTTCAGAGAAGTGTACTAAGCTTAAAAGTCTTTATAACAGTGAATACTAAAAATAAAAACTTGAAACATTTTACATAAGTTAAAAGGTAAAGAACAATGATCCATTTTATATTCAATATACAAATAATTTTAACACCTTGTTTAAACAGATAGGACAAATCCTAAAAGCAAAAACTTAATATTTATATTATCATTATGGCAAGAGTAAAACATATACACTATTTGATACTCTAGCATTGGAACAATTATATTGAATCATCTGCTAGGAAAGTTAGTTCACTGTGTTGTTATAGATAATGTTTCATACGCTAGAATCTATCTTACATATTTATTAGTCTATAATTTGTCGATGCATTAAATATTGTTAGTCTGGTACTACTTTGTATCTAGGGATTCTTGACAAGTGGCACCAATTATGGGTATCAGTGATGGATCTGCAAAAGTCATAGTGCATGATAACTTAGTGCACTGTAAATTTTGTGAACATTGGGTGCCTAGACAAGCGAGCATTGCAGATATGGCTTCATGAGTAACCAAAAAGCTTCTTTTCAGAAGGAATGAAAAATTTCCTAAAACAATATTGGAAATGCATCATCATGCATGGGAACAATGACAAAAATGACATGCACTTGTTCTTAATGGAAATAAAGGGTATTGTGCAGATATTGACTTTACTCTCTTGTATCCATTTTTGCCATATATTTAAAATAGAAGATACTTTTTAAACAAACATTCTCTCCCAAAGGAGAGTTTGAATTTCTTATTAGTCAATTTAAACATGTAGAATATGCTAAAAGTTGTTCTGAGAAATATGCTTAGATGTACTTTAAAATTAAAATTTATCTATCCGGAGACATAAAGTACCTTGGCATTTTGTACCACTATGATTCTCAGAAATTTCACACACACCAGCAAGTACAAAATAAAAGAATGCTGGCATCAGATACAAGCCGTGATTTCCGTGATTCTGTTACTGATTACATGTAGTCTTTTATAAATCACAGAAAAGACAACTATTCATATAAGTCTGGTAAGAATATTGTTTTTAATTTTAACTAATTTTAAACTTTATGTATAAAAAAAAAAACATTTCAAGTTTCTGAGAAATTATGTTATCCAATAACCAATATCAAACTCTACACTGTTTCCAAAAGACTTCAAAATTGATTATCATTCATTTTGACTAGTATTTCTTTCATCATATTTCTGTTACATTTTATCTCAAGTCATTATTCTATAACCTGTCTCAATAGTAAGTTTGTTGAGGTCAAAATGGCAGCTGATGTCTAAAACAACTTAGTATTTTGTTAACTGGGGCAAAAGATGGCTTGTTAATTTTAACACTTCTAAAACTAAACTTCTCTCTATTAATCATCTGAGAGATCCCTCTTTACCTTCTATCAACATGGCTGATGCTAACCTCCAGGAAAGTGACTTGTTGCACCTTCTTGGGCTAACATTCTCTGCTCACATAAAATGAAAAGACTATATTGAATCCATTGCTGCATCAACTGCTAAGAAAATAGGTTCACTGTGTTGTGTAAGACAATTTTTCTCTCCAGAATCTCTCCATGTATATCTATGCATCTACCATTTGTCCATGATTAGAATATTGCTGCTACATTTGGTCCGATGCTCCTGTTATTTACCTTGAGCTCCTTGATAAAATCCAAAGAAGAATTGGCAATATTATTGATCCTGATCTGGCGTCTCAGCTTCCCTCACTTTAACCACTGTCGTAAGATTACCTCTATGCCTTCTCTGTAAATACTTTCATGGTAATTGTTCGAATGAACTCTTCACTATGGTACCTAAACTTATAAATTTAAGCGTAGTACTAGACTGTCATCGAGATCTCATCAATTTACAGTTGAACTGGAAAGATGTAGACGTAATTTCTATGCTAACAGTTTCTTCTGGCTCCATTATTTCCAATCAACTTTAATCTGCAGAAAGTTAAATACAATGTTAATTGCTATTTCCTGTCTTCCTGACTACTCTTTTTTTTTAATGTTTCTGTTTCTAATTCTCCCACACCCAGTAACCTGTTGTGTGTTAGTGGCTTACTGGTTAAAAAGAAAAAAATAAGCAGAATGGATAGGAAAGAGTAAGTTTCCAGTGAAATTTGAACTTTCACACTTTATCTTTGGAAAGTACCTAAAAAATGAAGCTAGGAAAACTAATCATTAGGAATTTATTAAATTCTAATACTAAGAGTTGTGATAAAAATAAATAACTATATTCTAATATTATACTAAGAGTTGTGATAAAAAAACAGAAATAAGATGCAGTAGCCAAAGCTTAATAACAATGAAAAGGTTTCATGTTTGAAATTCAAAGAGATTATTATGATTCAAAGATTATAACTGTTGTGAAATACAAATTCGAGATACCAAAATCTAACAAGTACAAAAATTTAACTGAGAAGTGTTGATATTATTTACATTGTTTGAACTGTTGTCCTTATCTTTATTGCCATATTCACAACATTTCAGACATTGTATGCTCCAGCCATCTTCAGGTAATATTTGTTGGAATTTCAAAAGACCTTTTTACTCCTGGTAGGATTGTTCTAATTCCCCTTGATAACTCAACCCTCCAAATTTTTGTTTCCTCTGCTGTGGCCAGGTATTGAAATCTGAAGTGTTGAGAATATAGCAAATATAAAGATGAGGACAACAGTCCAAACAATGTAAATAGTTACTATAGCTCATCTCAGAAATGTAGACAGACCTGGGAAATGTTCAAATGGAGAACATAAAATGAGACACAAAGACATACTAGAGTAATGAAAGAAGCAAACTATTAAGAAGCAGGAAAATGTTGTTAGAAACAAAGAAAAGAGCATTAAACTTATGTCATATCAATATTCCTATAAGACAGTGAATGATGGACAATCTCCTGACAAATGAAGAATTGACTTGAGGCAACAAAAACTAGGTTTTACAGAAGGATGTGGAGAATATCATGGACTAAACATGTAACAAGGAAGTTTTCAGGAAAATGGAAACAAGAAGGACATTTAGAATCAAAAAAATATTTTAAATTTCTAGGGTACATAATGAGGAAAGGCGGCCTGGAGAATCTGATACTCTTAGGACAAAGACAACAAGAGAAGAAATCAGCAAATAACTTACTACACAAGATTTTGTAAATGGATGGCAGAACAGGAACTGGGAGAAATAACAAAATGACAAACCTTAATAAGCACTACAAAAGATAGGAAGTTGTGGAAAACCATAATTGCTTATGTCCTGAAGAGACATGGTACATAGAAGATACATCTGTAAATCACAAAGTATATTGACCAACAGACAAGCATAAGCAACTTCAGAAAGTTTCAATCCACATCTTCAATTCACTGCTATACATCACTTTATACAAGTTTGTCCCGATGTGTTGTCAAAAATGTTCAGTTCAAAAATAAAGAAAGGCTTTAATAATACAAAATTTGCCTAACATTTACTTGTTAGAAAACATTTTTGCAAATATTCAGATGCAGAGTTATCGATCATTGCAAATAATTTTTTAAACTTTGATTTGCACAAACATAAACAAGATTTATTTCAACCTTCACAAAATATCTGCTGCTACTTGAACATTTATTCTTCTCTGTAAACTTCAATTATCACTTTTTATTCAACTCCAAAAATTTAACATTGATGTGTATATCACATGGTTCATGTATATATACAGTGGTTGTAATCGTTGGCAAAGGACCTGATATATGTGTCACTACAATTATAGACCTTTTTACTTAGTAGTAGTATGGTAGCAGTAGTAATAATGTTAAAATTACAAGGATAATTTTTAATTTTCCATGAAATATAAAAATAAACATTTATCCCACATACACACACCTTAATATTGGAAATAAATTTCTAAGAAAAAAAAAGTCAGTCTCATGCGTCCCTCACATACTGGCGCCACATAGCTAGAAAATGAGATATATATATATCTCATTTTCCAGCTTACAAGATGCACTTTTTTTTTCTCAAAAACAATACCTTGAAAAATATGTGTGTGTCTTCCAAGACAAATGTAAGACAGCATCCAGGCTCAAGTAAGCTTGGACTGTCACCTAATTGGCGTAACTGATAGGGACATGGATTTGTATGTTGAGTCATTACACTATAATGTTTGCTATCTAATTCAGCCTTTTATATGATGTAACCTCAGTACTTAGCTGTTACAAGTTTTTCTAAAACTATAAACCTTCCTGGAGCTGAGCCATAAGCTTAAACATTTTCTATTGCATAAGACATTAACTAGATGAAGACAACATTGCCACTAATATCTTATATGAGGGGTATTTCTGGGAGGCATATGTAGGAGGTATTTTAGCTGCACTCTATATAAGACACCATGTGCCCCTTTATCATGTCTTTGGGCTTTTTGAAAATTGTTTTCCTTGTTTGTGTATTTCTTTAAAATGTATTTTGTCCATTTCTCTTTTGAGAGAGATATTTGTTATTTGTTTCTAGTTTTCATGGTGTCTTTCCTAAATAAAAGGATGACATCAGTATGAAGCAAAAACTTTATTTCTTGAAACCAGCATGTGTTTACAGAGGTTTAATTTACATATTTAATTACAACACTTACCAGCCAATATTCACAAAACAAAAGTGAACAATTTACATCAGGTTCAGTGATAGCAATGTGTCTGGTCGTCTTCTCAATGTCGAGTGAGGCTAATACAAATTATCACTTGAAGGTTTTGGAATTAGTATACATTAAGTCCTACCAACCACCTCTCTGCAATCAAAAGTGGTTGGTAGGCTTAAGAGTAATTAGCCTTTTAATGTTATATTTATATATATATATATATATATATATTATAGTTTGGGGATTGTATATAATATGCACATTTTTTTTTGTTCAATTTTTGCCCTGATGAGAGAAAAATTGTTAAACTGTTTTTAATCATTATATTTTGGTATTACCAATTTATAGTAATATGTATTTTGTTACCCTGTTTTTACTATGAATTTTTTCTTTTTGTTATTAATGACCTTTTAATATGTTTGATTTTATTGGCCTAACAGAATTCTGTACTCCTGCAAAAATACATACTAATGTCATATATAAAATTATTATAATATATATATTATAATAATAATTGTGTGTGTATATATATATATATATATATATATATATAAAATTAAAATTAAGATAAAAATATTAATTACCAATTTGTAATTTTTATTCAAAGTAACGTTTACCTGTTTTGTTTGCTTCAATCAACAAGTCCATGCAGGCAGAAGATTTTAATGCTCATATATTTAATAAAATACATTAGGACTTAATCAGAAATAGAAATTAAGTTTTTGTCCTTTACTGAAGAAAAATTAAAATGATTTGACTGACTTTACAGTTTACAAAGAGCAAGGGAAACTCACCTACCTTCAGCACCAATAGAAACCAGCCTCACACCTTTACTGGCGATGAAATCCAAGGCTTTATTCACATTGGCTATTTTGTGAAATCGCATCTTGCCTCTGTCTGGTTTGGGGAGTTGTTCACCGGATATGACCTCCAAGAGAAGCATTAGTTTTAATCCATTGCGAAAATCTTCTTCTATATCTTCAATCTGTGTTCCAGCCTTCCTGAGATGGGAGTTACACCAAGCAGTGAATGTCTGAAAGAAGAACAAAATAACTAAATGAAAACTAAATATTACAAATTAAAAAAAACTTAGCTTGCAAGCATTAGAGATTTTAAACTAGTGTTGTTTAACATGAAGAGTATTGGAACAAATAGAAAATAGGTATTAATAAACCAATGCCTTTTCAGATATTCAAAATGGATTCCCAGCATAGCAGAGAGAAACTAAGTATGAAGAAGATGCACTTTAGAAACATACTTGATTGCATCAGCTGATAAGAGTTTAAATGTATGACAACTGGACAGTGTCTGTAGGGCCTAAGGTACTTTTAGATCAGGCCGATTCTGTGAAGACGATACAAGAGCAAATTCTCTGTACTGAGACAAGATACAGGATAAGTAACATTCTTCTGTATATAGTAGTCCTTAAATCAAAATATAAATGATAATTGTTGAACCAATATTTCTATTTGCTTTCACTTTATTTCAGTGTTGTCAGAATATACTGTTGACTGAACAATGTCAACTTCAATTTTTTGTGACAAAATATGATTAATATTACACAGTTGAAATTGCTGGAGGTAACCAAAAGACCTAGCCTAACAGTTTTTTCTCTTGCCCTTTGTACTTGTGGAATTTTCTTCTGGCTGCTTGCATTCTAGACAACTTTGATTTTCAAAAAATTAAAAGCAATGTCAATCGTTATCTTAAGTTTCCTCAAATCCTGGTTCTTTTATTATCCTCTCTCCTTAATGATTTTTTCTCAAATTTTTTCATGTTTGTATTTTAGTGGCTTTATCACCTTGCCTGGAGTGTGAAATGTTTAAAACAAAGTAAAAATTACTTTTTTATATAATTTGAACCATAAAGATAAATGACTATCATTTAAATAATTGCCATAAAAATGAAAGAATGTTCTGATCCATAAAGCTTTAAGATAATGTCACTCAGTTTTAATGAATTAAAGACAAAAGTAAAATATACTAATTGCAATACACTAAAAGGAATGTATACTAAAAGTGAAAACTTGCCAATGAATTTCAGAACAATATTTTTTTTTTTTCAAATGCAATGGTAATATTTTGCTTGCATTTGTTTAGCTGACATTTCTGATTCTGCAGTCTTTTTTAAGAAATGGTCAATTGAATTAAAACAGAGTTGAAGTTATATCAAAGACATATTCCAATTCCACTGCATCCAGCACACAACACAAAAGATAAGAAAGCTATGCCATTCTAACAATCAAAGTATATATGACTAACAATGATTTTAACATGCCCTTAAAAATATACTTTCCAGTGAGAAATTCTTCTGCATTTTCTGTTTTCTTGACAAACCAATTTTTTCTGTTGCCAGTGTAAAAATAACTGATAATTCTAACAGATCATGAGAAACAAAGTTTATAAATGGTATTTTGCACACAATCTTTAAGCACAATTTTTATTTTAATATTCAATATAATCATTAATTTTTAAGAATAATGCTTGATTGAAAATTAAGACATCTATTGATGAGGAACCAATATTAGGATCTACTACCTTATTTGATCAAACTTTAAATACAGAGAAGAGTTTTCCTAAACCTTGTTATCACACTATTATAATTAAAATATACAAGTTATTGCATGGTGTAGAGATTTTGTTCACTTATCAAAACTCAAGCACATATTCATTTCCCTTTTTGGTCACCAGAAAAATACCTCACAAGCTGTAAAATAATTTAGCATATGATTATAATTACCATGAGGGAAATTTTCTCCCCCCTCCTGCCACACCTCAATAACCATTTTTAGCAACACTTGAACAAATTACATATAATGAAGACAATGTGATCCTTATCAGCCAGACTGGCATTAAGAGAGACAAACAAGTAGACACTAATTGATTTCAGTTTAACTAAAGAGAGAAAAATGCAAAGGTTATAAGTGAAAAGGATTTCAAATAATACAATAAACTTGTTAATGATAGAATGTGACATCTGAAAATAAAACAGAAATGGAAGTGTCAGATTTGCTGAGATTTTAATAACCTTGTAATTTTCACTGAAATATATCCTCTAATAATCATATTCAACTTTAGGCATACACTTTGTCCAGTAAAAAGGATTGGGGGTTACATTTTCAAATTTCAGTCAAATAAAGGACTAAAAACAATAAAATTAGTTTGGATTTAATCTTAAAATTCTAGCATCAATGAATATCAGTATTGAACTAAAATTGAATTAAGAATACAATATGATAATTTGGCTGCTGCTTGATAAAAAATTATGCCATATTATGCCTAGCCAATACTGAATGGGTTATCATGTGATAATAATACTGTAATAATTAAATACTAAAAAAGAAAAACCTTAATGGGCCTAATTTATTTTAAAAGTTTATACCAAATTCTCTCTACTGGTTGTTAAGTGAACTGTACTTGAAGAAAAGGTAAAGTTTGTGTTAACTCAAAATCCATCAAGCAATTTGAGAGTAATTTTGTAGGTTGACAACACTGAGAAATATCTTTACTTTGGTAAACTAAGCCAGTATAATAGCTAATTAACTATTGAAGAAGAAGTAAAAAAAAAAAAAAAATGCTTGCATTCTCTTAAGATATAGCAATGACCATCAATGAGCTATTATTATTTCCTATTATTAGCAAAAACAATATTGAATTTGCAGGAAAGGGAAGATAAATGTAAAACTAGCATCTTGCAGTATTTTATTTTACTTAATCTTTTTCTGTATGTGACATCATTTGCCATACAAAAAGTTTTTCCTGTCACCAAAAGTGATTCTGCTACCTGAACAATAGTGTTTGAATTTCATAGTTGTGTTGTCATATCCTGCTATGTTTACAGAAAACAACTTTGAGTGAAATTAACAATAAGGATATTGCAACTGAAAGGCCTTGAAAAAGAATGCAGTAGAAAGTAAAGTAATATTAATAATGCAGTGTGTTAAAGGTTAAAATACAAGAAATTTAAACTATAAATTATAGCTTTAATGAATTTAATAAGTCATATGTTGTCAGTTTATTCAAAAATTTAATTTCAGTGATAAAAAAAAAAAAATTTACAATTAAAAAGTTTTAAAATTTTTTTTCTTAAAAAAAAAACAAAAAAAAAACAACATTTAGCTCTCCTACATATAGAAAATAAAATAAAAATTAATTGGAGACAATATCAGGACTGGTGGTTTCATTTCACCTTCCGTTCCTAAATTTCTTATACAAAAGAAATTCAGTTCTGAAGCAAAGAGATTAGAGAGAACTTATCCAATGAAATCTTACATTTTGCTTTTAAGGAATAAGAAAGTGAAGCAAATAGCTTCAAAAGAGAACAAAGTAATATTAAATAGATTGCAGACATAGTCCAGAGTGCCATTCCTATTTTAGATATCTCTTTTGCTATCTCTTTCCAAAGACACTTAATTTAGGCTGTGTCTGGTAATCTTTATTTAAAAAAAAAAAAATAAATAAAATTCTGAAGAAAGGTTTGAGAGACAATCTTATGTAAAAAGATTCTTTATCTGCCAAATAAATGGAATCTGTATATTGTTAAGGATGTAAGGAAAAGATTTTATTTTTATAATGTTTATCCTTTATATGGCCCAAAAGTCACACAAGGTAGAGGGATACAGACTAAGAGGCTTATGAGGATATGTGAGAGAAAATAACAGACTTGAACAGGTTAATATTTTAACGATCAGGAAAGCATCAACTTTGGGAGTTGATTACACAAAGGTGAAGTGGGGGGGGGTGCTCAAGTGGAACTTACATTTCACCAAAGGAATATGAAGAGAATGATGGTAGTTTGCTACAATGTGCACTGCACAGTAGGTCTTAGTTCCACCTAGTCTACCCTTCATGGCTAAGGAATGTAGTTCATCTGAACAGTTTCCATGGAAATAGCAATAGAGCATCACCTGAACATCCAAGCTTAGAGCACATGGTATTCCCAAGTGGTCACCCATCTAGGTACTGACCAGACCCGATGTCCCTTAACTTCTGCTATCGTATGAGAACAAGCATTTCAATGTGATATAGCTCTAAGTCAGGGTAGCAGTTGGAATATGGACTCTAAGTACATTGCAAGGTAAACAAAAGAGAATTTTTTATATACAGTACTTGTTCCAAACAATTGATTTTAAAATGACATTACTGATCAATCATAGAAACTTGTCAAATTTGAACTCATACCTGCACAAGAGATCAAATATTTTCTCCTATATTTCCCTCTTCACAAATATATAGATATATCATTCTCCTTAATGAAATCACAAATTCATGTCTATCAAGTAATCAAACCCCATGTCTTTTCAGAAGGTAACTTTTCACAGCTCTCTACAGCCTCCTTTCATTTAAGGAAGGTGAATTGCCTTGACTCCTTTGAAAAGATAGTGGTTTCCTATGCTTTTGCTATAATTTTGAATTCAATAATTTACGTCTAGACTGACTGCCACCAAAGCTATAGACTCCAATTTACTCTGCTAAATAACCCAAATAGTTTGGTTCATGCTTTTCCCAAAGGCATTAGTATGGAATAAACACAACAAACTAGGCTGAAATTTTAAGTCTGCTTGCCAATTCTACTTTCTGTACCAATAAGCATTATTGTTACCCAGACATCCGTTTACATACATTGTGAAACCACACTTTCCTTTACCAGATACAAACACCAGTGTTTAGCCTTTACAGATTATCATCAAAAGAGTATAATGGATTATAAATAATTTATAGATAGGTTTTACATTTCCAACAAATGTTTTTATTAGCAACTGAGTGGTAGGTCAGTGGCTACTAACTGACCCCATTACCAATAAAGAAAACATTATACATGTATATATGATAGATATAGTGAGAAAGAGAAAGATATTTATTTAAATAATAATAATTATTATTATATTATTATCATGTAACTTCACAAATGACAAGTACTTTCATATCAATATTATAAACTCACTGTTCTACTCATTCTGGATGTCAGTTTAACAAAACAAATTAAAATATACTGTCCTTGACTTCAATAGAAGTATCAGCATTTTTGATGTAAAAATTTTCTAACCTTGAAAGTTTTTAAAGGTAAAATAACGTCTACAATGGTTATCTATATAAAAATGAATATTTTCCATATATGACAATATTGTAGTTTAATCAAGATTTGTAATTTTTTGTACTGCATCACCAGGTTGAATAAATATATATTCTACCTGCCTCAAAATCTACAGGTTGGTTAAACAGCCTTTCCTTAATCATTTTCATATCTTCACTTTATGAAATTCTCCTGGCTCTTATATACTTGCAAATTTTCATTTAAAAAAAAAAAAAAAAAAAGAGAGAGAGAGAAGCTACCAACCAAGCAAACACCTTGGTATTAAAAGTTATAATTTACAGCTGCATAAATAATAAAACGAGTCTAAGCAGGTTAAGTTAGTCTTCCAATATTAAACAGACTAGTTATAAACTGTTCAACAAAGTGGAAAGGTAGCCAACAAATTGTAGTTATTATTTATAGACAGAAAGAACAAATCATTTGTTTTTTTTAATCAATTCACCCCAAGCCACTAAGATGAAAGAGGTTACTGAAAGTGAAATAGAATAAGACTATGAGGAACTGGAAACCCAATCCTAAACAAGAAATAAGGGATAAACACTCCTGTTCAAGAGACTAGGGAGGTGTATGAACTAGATGATAGGCAAATTTATCTACTCTTATTAAGTAAAAAAAAAACAAAAAAAACAAACAATTACAAGGATAAATACTAAATAAAATTTCAGAGTTTAGCAAAGATGCTAGATGTATAGAGATGAGGTAGATTTTAGAAAGAACCAGAAACCCAATCCTAAACAGGAAACAAAGGCTAAACCTCTACTGTTTAAAAACCAGTTTGTTTTCTCTTAAGTACTCTTAATAATAATAATAATAATAATAATAATACTCTTAAACCTGTCAATTATTATAATTGCTTAACCAATTACAAAAGAAAATTAATTGTTGATTATTTATTTGGAAAAAAAATCTAAATGTTGGAATGTAAGTTTTAAACAGCAAGTTAGAGTTAAAGGGCTGCTTCCACTTGATTGACTAGTGTGGTCCAGTAAAATTAACTGGATGAAGTTATGCAGCCTCATAATCATCAAAAATACAAAGAAGCTTGTTTTCATTATTTGCGTGCTGACTATTTTCCTCATCTTTCTTCTTGCTACCACATTTTGGCTGTTGAGCCTACCAAGCAGAGAACTTGGAGCCTTAAGCCTAACCTTCTTGCCTGTTGATGAGTAATGCTGCTCATCATGCTTAACTGCTGCTTTTCTCTTGTTACAGAGAGAAAAAAAAACAAAAAAAAACATTACAATAGCCTAGTGGATTAAAGCTCTTCCTAATGGAATTTAACGTAAATATTTCATATATTTGTAAGGCCCAATATTTGATTTGGAACAACCCCTCAGATAGATGCTTCCCCAATCACTACAATTTTAACTGCACTTACTGCCTGTTCTTACATCCATAAACAACTTCATTCAGAAACTCTACCTTGAAAGGCTCTTTGGCCTTTTATTGAGTGAACATTTAGTTTAAAAAGAAAAAAAAATGAAAATAAAAAGGGAATTAAGAATTTGGCCCATCTTTAAGAACAATGAAGCTATCACATTTATAGCACATCAATGACGCAATCGAATACAGTGAAAACAATGTTATCAGTTTTAAAAAGTAAAAATCTATTTTACAAAAAGTGGGCCAGCTGTCAAAATGAATATCTGAATCTTTGACATTTAATGCAGTTTCCATACAGTGCCAAAGCTGAATTTTTTTTTATTTTTTTCATGTAAAACTTTGTAGACATCTACTTTCCAAAATTGAAAGTGGATGTCAATGCTGAAATTTTAATGACACTTTTGCACTCATCAGATAGGGAGAAAAAAAAATGTCCTACTTAAAAATCAGATTGTTTTCAGTGAAATAATTCTATTTTTCTTCAAGCAAAGCTTTAGTTTATTAAACAGAATAAAAAAAAAAAAGCAATGATTTTGCCAGACCCCCCCACCAAAAAAAAAACCACTTCTACATTTCTAAGCACACAGAATGCTATTCTATCACTATTCCATGCCAAGTGTTGAGATGAGCTCAACTCTTTAGTGATGCCAGTTCAGGCCTTTACTAACTAAAACTCACCATACTATGCCTGCAGAATCAAATCATCCACATTTCCTCTGTATTCCATTAACAAAGAGGAAGTTTCACTCAGACACCAACACCCTCAAGAACTGCTACTTTATGAAACTACTGTGTGGATGCTTCTGTGATCACTACATTCTTAACCTCTTTAAGTCAAGGGTCAATCACTATCTATCCTTAGCTTCACTTCTTTCTACCCACTTCTGACATTTATATCACACACCTCATTCAATAAACCTTTTACCATGAGTAGCTCTTGAGCCTTGAATTGAGTGAACTTTAGTAGAAGGAAAGAAAGAATCAAATATAAACCAGTGTGAGGAAAAGAAAAAAAAAGAGTAACTAAAGGCCATCAAAACATTTTTCAATAAGAGTTAGAAAATTATTAACATAAAAAAGAACCATTCAAATATAAAGTACAACACTATGAACCATTGCCTGGCTACAACGTTTTCTCAAAAAGAATATTTTGGATCTCTATTATAGCTTAAAAATGATATTGCTTACAAGAAAGACTTGTAAACATTTGTATATCAGCTAATATTCTTATTTGAATCTCTAAAATTACAATACCTCAAACAACTTGTGCAATTTCCACTGGAAATATCACAGAATTTTCTATCTCTTGAATAGGTAATTGGCAAATAATTGGAAGAGTAATATTGCATTACTAGTTTCAGGTCACAATTTGAGCAAGATAGAGCATTTTAACTTTCAGTTGGTATGTCTTAGGATGAAGACAAAGGCATAACCAATTAGAAATCAGAATTTGATAAATCATATTTACCTATAGAAGGAGATCTAGTAAGATCCATATTACTGATTAGTCAATGTTTGGTCTAGTTAATAATATCTTGAAACAAACTGAGGAAATACTGCTATGTAAAGCTAAATATCTGAATCACATTTTTCTAAACATACTCAAGTTCATTCAAAAATTCCGGAAAATGAAAAACTGAAAATTTACTTTATTTAAATTATTTGATGCAGAAGAGTAAAAGTTTTAAAAAAAAAATTAGGTTAATCAAGAAACTTAAACTTAATGAAGCTTATAACATTCACAAAGAACTCCAACATTCACACAATACCTATTCCTCTCAAGATCAAAGTCATAAATATTTTCATTTTAAATTTGGACAGTTTTGTTAAGTGATATGGTTTTAACACAGGAGATGTGTGATAACAAAATGATTTTGTTATAAGCAAGGTTGTTCTTTTTTTAATTTATGAACTTGCAGAGTTATGAACACATGTATACCCCAGTCCTGCACAGTAGTATTTATGAAAAAAAAAAAAAAAAAGAAGCTTATCAAAAATAGAATTTTCTTCTTCAGTTATCATTTCAAGCAGATCTCCTGATCACTGCAATGTCCAGGCCCACCATGACTAACTTAGTTTAAAATATACAGACTTATCACTATCTAAACACTAGAACTTCAGTAATTTTATCATCAATTAACAATAAAACAAACAAGACTTTGATATTGGGAACTAAGATGCCTACAGAAAATGAAAATTAAAACCTCTTCAACATTTTGTAAAATATTCACAAGCTATAAAGACATTTTGCAATGGTTTTCTGATTTCCGCTATATATTGCACAAGGAGATAGCAAAAAGTTTGCAGCATAACTATTCTCCTAATGTACGATCCATTCACACAAACTTGTTAGGTAGGTTACTCCTGGTTTCCATTTGTTCCTCTTGCCTCAGCTCAACTTATTTCTCAAAACCTGACTAAATGACCAACCAGCTTTTTTTCTTTTTCTCCTCTTTCAACCTTTGGCGAAACCAAAAACTGTTCAACATGTCTTTGTATTAATGTACCTCACCACCAGTAACATGCCACAAGCTTATTGTCTTTCTGTACTATGAATCTTGAGCATCCAACACACCCTGTAAATATAGGCTCTCCATGTTCAACATGCTGTAACCCACCCCATATATTTTCAGCCACAATATATAACATCCCAAATAATACAAGAAGTCACAAATACACCGATACTTTGATCACAAACAGCATGTCTTTGAGAGCCAATATTTACAGGGCAGGTTTGCACATATTGAATGCTAAAGAGTTTGTTAAGCATTACCCAATTCATCAAATATAAAATGAATATAAATATATTGACACAAGAGCCTTAAATAATAATTGTTTTCTTGATCTTCAGCTCATGTTCAATTTAAAAGGAAAAATTTACTTTTAATTTCTGACATTATCAACCAGAAACATCAAAATATATGTGAATAATAAATTGATAGCCATTTGATGGTCACTTATAACAAAGAGCAGGCCAAAGAACTGGTCAGTAATATCTGATTTTGTATCTTCATGCAAAGAATCTGGCCAGAGCTGATTAAATCTGGTCAAACACATCAAAAGTACTAGATAAAACTGAAAAAGAGAAATAAGGTCTATAAAAATCAATAACACATTCATTCTACTAACCAGAGAAAGAAAAAGCATTATACAAATGTAACAATTGTTGGGTTTATATGAAGGAAAGCTTTGTGAAAGATGGAGGTTAATTAAAGAAATAAAAAAAAAAAAAAAAAACAGTAAATGAAAAAGACTATTGATATTAGCATCAAAAGAGCTGTAATCAAGATATTAGAGACAGAATTGTAGCCACTTTTAGGATTGTGATTAGCATGCTGTCTTGCAAGCTATCAAATGAGCTTATTCCTCACAGAGTTTTAAAAAAATATAATGTAGAGCCAAAACTGACCTTGTCTCAAATATCTACAGATATTAGAAGACAATATTAGCACATTTCTTCAAGAAACTGTCACTGTTACTGTTTGTGAGTAGCTTCACTTGCTATTGCTTTTATATAGTAACACAGATGACTTTGTATATAAGTAAAACAAAATTCATAAACTGTTAAAAGTAATTCAAAAGAAAAACTGAAACGATACAAGAAAAGTAATAGGAATAATGTCCTATATGGGCTGGCCATGGAAATATGTAAACGTGTCTATGATAAACACTAAGAATTCTGCTAAGAATAGAAATTTGTTCAAATTGAAGCAATAATAAATGCTCTTTTTCTTTTTCAATGCTGCTATTGAATTAATGACAGTAAAGTGGTTTTAAATAAAACAATTTTTAAATGAAGAACTTGGCATATTCTCTGCATCAATACATATTACTAAATGATTTTGTTGCAAGTCATTCCCAATTTACATAGAAAATTCTATTGAGTTCATCGTTAATAAATAATTCATAAATTTTTATTCCAAATAAATCAATAAACAGAATTCAAACACGTCTGGACAAACAATATGAAATTTCTTGGCAAAATAATGGAAACATGCAATAACAATTATAGCCAAATAGAGAGAATCAGAGGCTGAATACTCTATGTAATTACTACTTTCATAAACCAAGGAAGTTATAATTGATTTTCGTTCTTTGCTATTAATTTAAAGAACTAACATTTTAAAGATTGTTAGTGTGAAAGAGAAAGAGTGTGTGTATATAAATTTGTGTTAAAAAAAAAAAAAAAAAAAATGATAAAGACAACCAGTGTATTTCTGGATGATAGTGTTTTTAATGCTTTGTAATTACAATGCTCAATAGAGCATTAATAGTAATGAATAAAAAGTTAAAATTTTCACTTAATTTATCCTACCACAAATTTCAGAGACTACATCTACTCATAAGGGTATTTGATAGTAAAATTTTATGATGAATACATGTAATCTCCACAAAACTCAAAGTAGAGACAAGATAAGTGAACATTTCATTTTTATTTATTACTCTGTAAAAACCACACAAGTCCTCTACTAAAAATGATTACACTTTAAATGAGGTACTGGTTGCAGTGAAGCTTTACTTGCCATAGCTATTGGAATAAAAATTAACAGAATATTTTACTTAATATCTTTGCAATAATTTTTCTTTACAAAAAAAGGTAAAAAGTCTTTGCTGAAGATAATGGCCAAGTCAAATAGTGTAGCAATAACCTAGCTTTAAAGAAACATCCATTGTACATCAACATGTAACAGTAAGTATTATCAGTTTTGAGGTCAGTACAAAGAACATTTCAAGGTTGCTCTTTCAGTCAATCTATTGGCCTCAATGCTAATCACATGTTAATCTTACCACAAACATGCTATATTATTTATTACCTGTACATTAATCAAAATAAAAAATAAATTCAAGTGCATTTATTTACGTTGGTGGAAAGAGATAATTATTGATGAACAAAGTGCTTAATTTCTTAATTAGGACATGACATTCATAAAACTAATTTATCATGACTAATTTCAAAACTTTTCATAATCAAGTTATCTTTAATGGGACAATTATCAAACTGCACAAATTAATATAGACTTAAAACTACCTCACAAATTCATGAAGGCAAATATTAAAGCACATATTTTTGTTACTCAAATCTTTTTTCTCCAGAACAATTTTCTGAAATAATTTAAGTAATTTCTCATATGTGTGTGTGTGTGTGTGTGTGTGTGTGTGTGTGTGCGCAAGTAATTTAAATTTTAATTGAACACCATTAAATCCATTAATTCCTTAAAAATTGCTTTGTTTACGTTTCATATAAGAAATTCAGCAAGTATGGGATGTTTACGAGCTCTGAACAAGATGATGCACCTTCTTTAAAATGGTAATTGAACATTGCTAGGTTGTGGCATTCTCTGTGGCACTCTCTGCAAATGAGCAGTCTAAAACACACCTGCTCAGATGGTGGTTTCTCTTACAAAGGGAGATGCAGGTTTGAACCCTGCTGGAATGCATATTTTCTTTAATAAGTCTCTTGATTGCACAAACCAGTAGGCAGAATTCACACAATTTAAAAAAAAAAAAAGTTTGAAGTTTTAATGAATATATATATATATATATATATATATATATATATATATATATATATAAAAACTCTGAAAGCCAGTGGACTTTAACTTGAATCATTTGAAGACTGTATCAAGTGGTGGTGTTCCATCACCACCAGAACCAAAACCTTCAAAGCCATCAGAAGAGAAAAGGAACAAGTCAAATGATAAAAGAGAAAGGCTTGACAAAAAAAAAAAAAATCAATCTTGTCTACCACCAACATTACTATTCATTCAATGTCATCAGCTCTTCCATTTAAAAATTGGTCAGTCATCAATGCCACCATCATAAAGGAACCGAACAGAAACGAAATCATAAAAACATTAAACTTTTTTTTATACTTTATAAAAGGAGTTATAGTTTTTTTTTTTGTTTGTTTTTTTTTCTGCTTGTTTTAAATAAGATATGTCTCTTCATGATGTTGAGGGATTATGGTTCACCAGTACCATTTTTATTTTTTATTCATTACTTGTAAATTACCATGACTTCTTAGGAAAGATAGTATGTGTAGTTACCTTATTGAATTCTCCATACACTTTTTTTTTTTTCATTTTCAAAGTTTTTTTTCTTTTTTAGTAGTCCACCCAAGGCTAGTGAGCACAGTCTACCCTACTATTAAACCAATATCTAGAGGAGGGAAGAAGAGCAAGATTGTTTACTTTTCCAAGTGCATAAATACAGAAGTAATTGCAACAGGCTACAGCAAAATTTTAACTGTTTGCTGATTTCACTTTCCATGGCAGCAACTGTTACATTAATCATACATTTGTTTAATAATTGAAAGACTTCTAAAAGAAATTTCATGCCTTTGTAACATAGCTCCAATTTAACATGCATTTTCTCAATGAAATTAAGAAATTTCTTTATCTTGTTGAAGCATATATAATACAAATATTCAAGGAATTTGAAATATCAAACTTCCCTATCCTTAAAATATTTTATAGCATGCTTATCTAATCCAATTATTTTTTTTGCAGTTAAACCTGCATAAATGACAAACTAAATTTGTCCAAAACTGAGATAAAATTGCTTCTAACTAGAAAAAAAAAAGAAAAGAAAGAAAAGTTCAGTACTGCTATCCAGATCTTACATAGTTAAGTGCTGAATGTTGGCATATTTTTATTTTTTTAAATTAGTAATATGAATATGGTCTTAGATTTTGAATTGAGAAGGCAATATTTTAAAGGTATGAGTTTGTTTTCTGATAAAAATCCAATTAATAAATTATGTCCAAGTAACTTATGGCTGGTTACACATTTCCGGGTATGACTATCTACTGAGGTGATTAGTTAATAATCCTTTTTACCGACACATACTCAGGCACATTTCTTTAACACTCACAATCTGGGAGTTTATACTAGAATTAAGTTAAGCAGACCTTAGTTACAGTTTCCAAGAGAGTACATATAATCTGGTGTGATCAGTACTTAATCAAGGCCAGTACACTTGAACTCTTCATTATGGTTACCTTTAATCCTGTGCTGACAACCATTGACAGCTTCTGAACAGTTTCACCAACTCATTTTCACTCATATAGCTCGAGTGAACACATGACATTATCTTCAGGCAGTTCCCAACAATGCCACTTTCTAGGATTGTTGTCAACTAGACAATATTATCATGATGTCACCTCCCTCACAAATTGACCTTGGGGGAAATTCAAACATGGATTTCATGGTTGGAACATTAATGCTCTACCCAATCTGCCATACACCTATCTATATAACAGTGAACAATGAAAGACAACATATTGATAACTTTTATATAAAAAAAATAAATGGTCAACAGCAAGAGAAAAATTCCAAGACATGAATTACAAATTAGAGATGTGAACATCAAGCAAGAACAGAAGTTTAAATATCTGGGTAAAACAGAAAATGGAAAATACACCACCAAAATTTGAACAGGCATTGAACTATTAAAAGTGGAATTCTAAAAGCTAAACAAGATGCTCAGAAGCAGAAAGATTTTGTTAGAAACAAAGAGTGCTGGATTGCTGTGTGATATCCATCCTTTTATATGGCAGTAAATGTTGGACAATCTCTCCACGAATGAGGAGAAAACTGAAGGCAACAGAAATATGGTGCTACAGAAGGATACTGAGAATTCCATGGATGTAACAAGTCTTAAAGAAAATGGCAACAAAAGAACACTTCTACTCAGAATCAAGAAAAAATAGCTGAAATTCCTTTGGCACATGAGGAAGGAGCACTTGGAAAATTTGACCCTCACAGGACATATTGAAATAGGGGAAGATAGCAAACCACCTATTTGACAGGCTTGTGGGAATGAATGGCAGAATGGGGAGGGATGGTTGGGAGAAAACTGCTAGGTGCCACAAGGGATAGGAAGTTTTAGAGAGTCATGATCACCTATGTCCTGAAGGAACGCAGCACATAAATTTACAAGTATTTATCTACTTCCAAACCACCTGTTTGTTATGTGAATTTTTATACCAAATAGTAATTAGTGGCTTTTACTGGAAATCAAATGACAGTTTCCTTTATATGCCAGCTAATTTCAGCAAATTCATAGTTTGAAGAATCTTGATTCTTCCTTGAATTTCTTAGACATTTTGCTCCAATATTAGATTCCTTTGTATTTGTTTTTCTAAATGTTACAATTTATATTCCTGAATTATTTCTTAAACACCATGCTCTTTCAGGTCATGGGCAATCATGGCTCTCCACAAAAGTTATTTTCTTTATCTGCTAATAGCTATGACTACTTGGGAAATACAAACTGGTTTCCCACTTTATTTCTCCATTTTGAATTCAGGTTAATCCTTGACTAACTGCTGCCTACAGATAAAAAGTCAAGTCTACTATGCCATTTAACCCATAGCATGTAGAATGGAGGAGGATCCATATCTTTACTAATGGCAGCAGTATAAATACTGTTCTTAAAGAAAAATTATAATTCAATTAGTATCCAAATTTTTCTATAGCTATTTGTGTTTCATTTCACTTTTTTTTTCCTTTATTAAAAAAGATAGAACACACCATCAGTTGTCTGCTTGGAATTTAAAATGTTATAGTCAAAACTCCAGGATGGACAACAGGAGGACTGCTTCCAAGAAAGGTTAACCATTTAGCTAAAATTCAAGGGATGAAGAAAATGAATGCAACATATGAAGACCTAAGAGTAATAATAAAAGAAGAGTGTTTGATTGGCAAATAATACCAAATGTCAGGCTTTCAGCTTCTCCACATGGCCATCACCTTCAGAAAAGGGAGAAGAGAAGATAGGCATTATTTTTCTTCTTCTTCCTCAAGAGTTCTGTGTTCCTTCTCCACCCTTGTCTTGAAGCCTGGTAATCAGCAGTTTGAAGAGAAGATAGAAATATGGCAAGAATGAAGTGTAAAGGCTACACTGACTTACTTGGGTAGTGGGGATGAAAGAAAAGGTGAGAAAGAGGCAGGCTGGCAAAATGATAGCATATCCAAAAACCCCCACCTTGTTATTACCATTCTGCCATTGGTATCTGAACCATATAAGGGGATAGAAAGCCCTTAACACCAACATCCATCTGTTAAATGAGTAATCAGATAGGGACAAGAGTCTATTGAGAGAGAAAGAGAAAGCAGGCTAGTAGCTAGCTTACCTGATGCTGATGAGAAGGGGAAGAGGGATGGAACGAAAAGAATTGAAGAGTCCAGAGAGAGAGAGAGAGAGATTGGTGGGTGGCGAGTCTCAGTAGTAGGCTCACCTGATATTGAGTACCAACAGGTACGGACATATAATGCAAAAACACACTGGTTTATACAAAAAAGTCCTACTAAATCTAGTAAGAGATTAAGAAACTATTACTTTTCATAAAATTTGGTGAATTTTTGGTATTTATTTCCTCCATCAAAACTGTTTCTTATAAGTCTTTCCAAATAATCCTTAAAGAAAGACTGAAAAAAATTGCTTTGGAATGTATTAAATTAGAAAAATCAACTTCTCTTGGTCAAGCAGCACCAAATCTTTGTACTTATCCTTTAGTTGCCTCATACAGAGAATAACACAAGTGGAGAAGGAAATAAAATTCAAGTATAAAGTAATCAAACTTTATCCTATTCAGTATAGACAATTTTAATGTTTCAGCACTGTTTTTTGCTGGCATTTATGGACTTGTCAAAAAAATACAGTACACAAACTTTGCTTAATATTTTTCATTTAAAATTAAATGAGGAGATAAGCAATTTCCTTAAAAATTTAACCCCAAAAATGTCACAATAGAAACAGCAATTACTGATAAGTATATAAAGAAAGGAATGTTTGAGTGACCAGGATAAATAGCTATATATATATATGTATATATATGTGTGTGTGTGTGTGTATGTATGTGATACTGCATTCACTCATCAGGGGGTAATTCCCAGAGTGTCTGTCTATGAAACTCTGGAATCGGGATGCTGAATGTAGCATCAATCAGCTAAATGACAAATCTTTTACTTGTACTAATTTTCTCTCTATGAAAATTAATTTTTAATCCAACATTATTTCTTATTACTTAGAAGTCCTATTAAAGAAAAATTCTCAATCTTGAAAAGAACTGAAATTGTATCTTTATACCCAGTATCGGTGGGGAGGAAATTATATATAAATTTTTATATATCAAAATAATAAAATAATGTTAGGAAAATTAATGACAAAGTGAAACTTTCTGTTTGACATCAATGAAGTCCTAAAGGATGAAATGTGTCAGATGAGATTTCTCCAGTTTATAATATATATATATATATATATATATATATATACACACACACACACACACACACACACACACACAGACATGCAAAGATATTCACAAATTTAAAAGATAGCATTGAGAAATAAGCTGCAAACGCATTGATCAATAAACAAGTATATTAAAGTTAATGCTTAGTTCTATAAATATGAAATCATATTCCACTCCTTGTTAAAGGAGGGGTACATAAATCTAGTTTCCAGCACAACAAACCTGATAATTGCTAACTTCCTATTGAAATTCTTTTTAGCAGGAGTGTTGTACGTTTTTTTTTTTTTTCATTTGGTCAATTGACTAGATTACAGGAGGCACAGGAAGTAAAAATTGTTCTGAACAAATGGAAATATGTCAAAATGCTGCACAGCAAAGTTGTTGGCAAAGATTATTATGAATATTTTTGAGTGGGGAGTACAAGGCTAAAATTATCTATTAACAGATATATATATATATATATATATATATATATGTATATAAGTAAAAAGAAAGAACAGTATGATATAAAATCCGGTGTTCTTATAGATATTTTTATTTTTACAAAATAGTGCTCAATGTAAATTTACAGAGCATTAATATTATAAATTAATTGATTTAAAATATGGTTTTTTCCGCTACACAGTTCCAACCATGTTTCAAAATAGAAGCTAAAAACCCCAATTTAATTTTGCAATTAAATTAAAAGCATTAGTTCCATTTCATCTTCAAGCGAATTTTTATATATATATATATATATATATATATATATATATATATATATATATATATATGTATGTATGTATATATATTGTACTTATTGAGTTACTGATACAACTACAATGTCTCCACCATTGTCCGATTCCTATTTATTGGTAGTGTTGAGATTTTATTATTTTTGGACCTAAAACAAGGTATTCAACAAGTTTATACTGTATAAAGAAAAATAAGATAGTGGCTCAGAAAAGTGGCTTAACTGTTTTAAAGAAATCACAATTTAGACAGAACAAGAATGGAATAGTGTCGGCTTGAAGAAATTTTAAACATTTTCACAAAGCCTAAATTTTTCAGGAATGGTTTCAGTTTATGCAGAGAAAATAAAAATAAAAAAAAGACCATCATAAAAGTTTGTTTGGAAAAGTAAGCTACCAAACAATTAAAAAATAAAAAAATAAAAAATAAAGAAAACTGAAGGGACATCAATAGTCACCAAGTAAAGAAAAGGGGAACAAATTAAAACAATTAAAAGGTGGAAGTAAAAGGTGGGGAAAAAAAAAAAGAAACAGAGAAATATAGTTTGTTCACTGTGTCAGTTTTTGTTTAATGGGAACCAGAATACAAGGTTGAATAGCCAAATATATTCAGAAGGAAAATCAAATTGCATTCAGTTATTATATGCAGATTTATTTTGATTAGACCAAAATAAAGAGAAGACTTCAACACAAAGTTTAGTTTTTCTTTTTTGCCTTGTTGAATGATAAATTAATCCTGGATTAAACTGTAGAACATCTCAAAGGAATTTAATAAAATTATTCAGCTTGAATAATTCACTTAAAACCTATAAAAATTAAACATTGTACAGTCAAAAGCAGAGGAAACAGGTACACAGAAAAAAAAAACTATCATAAAAATACAAGCTATGGTAGTAATGATAATTAGAGACTATGCAATTCTAAATGTGAAGTAGTCGTTAGTAAGTAACAGATCATTACAATGCTAACTGAGTGCTCACACTTGAGGGATCTTGTACTAGACCATGGTAAAGATTAACTGTCTATCTGGCAGACATTCCAACTCAGTTTTGCCAACAACATATAAAGAGAGAGAGAGAAAGCTGTATACTTATACTGAGATTGGAAGCAAATTTTCCAACACATTACCTTTGTATATGAAATGAATTCAAATTGAAAATTTTGGTACTATGCTGATAAGAGTCAAGTGACATTACTCTCTCTCTTCCACTCATCATGTATTGGAAGTTAACATTAAATAGCATTATTGTTAGTTATTAGATATAAATAGAAGGCAGATAAAAAAAAACAAGACAAAATTATTTTCAGATTCTTGTCAGCTGAGAGGTTATGACAGAAAATATATTCCAGTCACTAAAAAGTAAACAATGATTGAATAAAAGATGAGAAAAATTTACTCGGTTTCATGACTCTATACTTCTGCTCTCCAAATGATTTTAAAAGAAAACTTATCTTTTAGGCACAAAAAAAAAAAACCTACAATCCTAAGATCTTAACACTCTACCAGGATTTCAAACTTGTATTCACACAACACTAAAATTTAAATATCAATTAAGATTTTAACATATGAAGATTCACTTTTGTACCTTGTGATATACTAAAGTCAATCTGAAATAGAAATTTTTTTTTGATTTTCAACAAGTTTTTTTTTTTTTTTTAAAAACTACCTCACTTAGTGTTATACCAGAACATTACCTATTCTATTGTAATAGACTCTCCCACACATAAGTAGTAGTAGTAGTAGTAGCGGTCGCCAGTTGAGCTCAGTGGAGTTGAGTGAGTCAGTCGATGTCGGACATTGAAGTATCAACCATCACAACTAGATTGCCACGTCATTAACTCTTATTTCAAGTTCCTAACGTTTTGTACATCGGACCCTTTTAGGGCCGACTTAGCGAAATACAAGCCTCCACTGTGAAAACTACTCTACAACACAGACTAAGAAAAATTCAATACAAGCGTCCTAAACCAGGCAATTTCTTATATGGCTATTTAAAATGTTCCAACTGTTCAATCAACTGGCTCCATATCAAAGCCCTTCAATGATTAGGATATGTTATCCAATTATAAATGTACTATGTTACAATAATGTTCAATCTATATAAGGCCCAAGAGCTATTTCAGGTAGAGGTTTACATAGTAAAAGGTACAGTTTATCAGGATATGTGGCAGAAAATAACAGTCAGTCCTAGATTTGATTGTAGTAATCAGAGTAATGTCCCCCTGGGTGTAAGTTTCACAACGTAGCAATTTGTGAGAAGAAACTGTTTACGTGGAACTTACATCTCACCAATAGAATACAAAGTACAAACAAAAAAAAAAAAAAAATTCTTTTTTAAGTGACAAAAATGACATGCTGGAAAGCTTAATTTCTGTCAGAGAAAGGAGCCCTAGCAGCAGCCCCCATGCTGTTTCAAAGATGTTGCCTTTCTCTAGGAATTTTCGCCCCCATCCGCAATCACAACAAGCTGTTTCTACAATTGGTAAGAGATGCCTAACTGCTGAGAATTTAAGTAATCCTCAAGTTAGACCACCAACTATACAAGTAATATAGACAAGCATATGGCCTGTCCTGACCAGACACCTTCCTCTCCTAAAATGAAGTCTTTATAACTTTTTTTTCTTTTTCATAATGAGAAGTAAATAAAACAGCAAAACTAAATTTATGAATGTTCTATCAAAAATGGAAGCAGTGAGATGTTAAAAAATGTTAGAAAGGGGAGAGAAATAAAATGAAGATTAAAAGTAAGAGGATGGTTAGGGAAACAGATGGAAGGAAATGAAATGAATAAAGAAAAGAAAAGAAAAGAAAAGAAAAGAAAAGAAAAAAAAAACAGATAAAGAGAAGATATTGAAATCCACTTGTCCTGATTAGAAAATGTGAATCTTTCCTTGTTAAACTTTATGTACATATCAATTCACTCTACAGTCTATCAATTTAGTTTGCAATTAAATGAGTGAAATATAATAGGGCAGATTTCTATCCCCAGCTTTGTTGTGTCAGAATATACAAGCAACAAAGAGATTGCTTTAAGCATGATCCAATAAAGGATAACTATCTAAAAATTGGATGCTTGGCAAAAAGAGCAACTTACCGTTCCAGCTATTTATTTATGGATTAAAAAAAAAAAAATTAAAAAAAAATTGTTTATTATTGATCATGGGTCAATACAAGTATCCATGTCATTTTAAGACATTAAATTAGAATGTTTCAAGCCAGTCTAATAGTTTTGTCAAAGAATTTCTGAAGGCAGTTATGTTATTTAAGGAACACAACAATACATTGCAATAAATAAAATATGACTCCATCTATCAGTGAGTTAGATATTGCAACCATAACTTGGGCAATAGTCATCCATTTGTTTTTTGATTTTTTAATTTGAGTTACTTTTACAATAAAACATTTTCAAACTCTATAGTGGGAGAAAAAAAAACATGTAGGCTGACTGGGAAATCAGACACTATCATATATGTTAAGTTAGTTCATGGGTAGTTACTAACTTTTAGGAAGTAAAGCATTGAGACGAGAGTCAAAAGTCCATTTCCCAAGTGGTCATGTCCTTATTTATAAAGTCTAGTACCAACAAAATATAATATAAAAATTCCACCTTGCAGAACCTATCAATATTTACATTTTCTTCAAGACAATGCAAAAGTACAGGCTTGATTACATTGGAAAAAGACTAAAGGCTAATATTTTTTTTTTTTTTTAAATTCTAGAGTGACTATTACAATAGTAATTAGTGCCAAAATAGGCGTTCCTATCAATCCTGATAAATTATTAAAAGAAGATAAAAAAAAAATAGACTTCTTTTTTAAAATAAAAGCAAAGCCACCAGCAACTTGGATTTGCAAAATGTCACTTTCTAGTGTAAAATGCCTGACAGTAGTGTTGGTTTATGACTTCCTCAAGTGATTTAAAGGAAAGAATCATTATATATCTCAAAACAAATTAAGAGAAAAAAAATTGAAAACATACATTAAACTTCACTCTCAAAATCAACTTCCTGTTTTGTAAATAACTCAAACTTCACTTTGTAACTGGAAACTGATACAGGCACTCAGACACATTCCACATGAGATATCATTTGATGACAATGAAAATGCACCAATCAATACACAATTTGAGCATTAACTGAAAGTTTTACATGCTTTTAGAAAACAGCAATGATCTTAGAAAGTAAGACATTTTAATTTTTTTTTTTTTTTTTTTTTTTTTACAAAGAGGATTTGAGTAATTCAGCAAAAAGTGAGAAGTAATTTTGGTTTCCCCAAGTACTTCTCTCAAATTGCATTTTTTTAAATCCAAACCAGCTGGTTTACTATCTTTGAGAAATACTTTAAGATGTATAATAAATAAATTAATATTCATGGGACTTAGAATAAATTATGTGCACACCCACATATATATATATATAAGAAGTTGGACAAGATGCAAGGTCCTAATTACTTGAAGTTGTCCATGCTTCATTTTAATGTTACTTGTGTTCTTTTTAATTTTTAAAATCCTTTCACCCTAAGTGAGGCAACAAACCCTCTAACATACAGGGGGGTTACAGAGTGTGAAAGCATACAAGAAAAACATTGTTATGAAATGAAAACAATAAAAGAACAGGAATTAAGACCAAAGATAACAATTGTCATTACATTTGAATTTTTGAAGATCATACTTGACTATAAAGCAAGAAGCTGGAAGTGAGTTTCACAAGCAAGAAAAAGAACTGTTAGGATAGAATTTATGGTTGCATCTAGCCATTTTAACTGTAAAATGAGGAGAGAGAATTGCAACTCTAAACACTCCACTGCTAAAATATTTTTTAAAGCAGCATAAAATATCAGTCAAAAAAGATGTTAGGCACAGTCAGGTCATAGAAGCTTAGAAACTGGAGCAAAATCATAGAAGCTTAGAAACCAGAGCAAAGTCTCAAAGAGATTACAATATGAGTGCAAACTTAGAATGAAATTTCAACCAGGTTGGCAAAAATAGGAAATACTTTCCCTATCCTCAACAACACAATGATCAACAATATTTGTAGGAACTTTACTTGGGCCAACAATCAAGTGGATTCTTTATCCCTCAGGTGTAATGTATTTTTTTATAACTGACACAAACAGAGCGTAAATAATTTGCTAAAAGATTAATATGACTTAGAATGGAAGCCATGCATGTAATCAACATGGGTGGTGAAAGAATTAATGTCTAAAAACACCTGAAATACCCTCAGGAATAAACAACCACCTAAATACACTGATATTAGAGAGGTCTGTTAAAACTTGATATTCAAATTCATAACATTTAGCTAAAAGTTTTTTTTATTCCCATATTTTAATGGGCATTGGATTTATAGATTTGGCCAAAAGGTTTATTCAGTTATAAAATAAATATTTTCAGTATTAAATTTATTGAGCAATAGAATAACCATTTTGTTCCACCATTTTCTGCCATTCAGCACTCCCTCAAACAATATCACCTTTCTATGAAGACCTACCTTTTCAACAGTGAGGAGCATTTTACTTGAACTAATATTTTTCATATTCTATTTATATATTGTAAAATATTCACTTTTCATTGCTTGTCACAATTTCTTTCAGAAATGAAATACTTTCAAGTAATGGATCAGATGCAAAAATCTTCTCAAAAAAAAAAAAAAAAAAAAAAAAAATTTTTTTTTTTGCACTAATATGGAAGCCACACATCAAAGTGACTGAGAAAGTTTGTACAAATAATTTTTCAACACTCAATTTGGTTATTTTGAGTATATTAATTATGGCATTGACATGATTACTATCCATCTCTGATTGTTTATTTGACTGTGAAGCAGTGAATCTGAAACTGAAGCCATTTTGAGCATATCCACAATGCCTAAGCAAGAAACTGCAAAAATGTTCTTGCATTCAAGCGGAATTTCTTTTCAAATAAAAATGCATAATACACTAAAAATATGGCTTTTCTCAATAACAATCAATAAATAAAAATATTCCAATTCTGACAAACACATTCTGATATGTCAGCTGTCAATACAATCAAAAATAATCTAATTAAGTTAAAGCAAACACTCTAAAATATCATCTAACAAAAACAGAATTAACTTTTTGGTCAAGCATATACAAGCATAGAAGTTCCAATTCATCATAAAAAGAGATAAGAGAAATTTAAAAAGTAATAGAAAAGTATAAGAGAGGAAAAAACAAAGAGAAGACCAAAAGGAGAAAGTACTAAAAAATAACTATTCTTATAATTTTATGTTTACTATTATTTGAATATACAAACTACTAATTTCTCTAAAATTTAACTCTAAACCCATTTATGATCATAACTTTAACTAGACAAACAAGCAGCATAGAGTTTAAGACAACTCCAATCTCTATCTTAACTATTTGTTATTAACAGGATATTTTGGTTTTATTCAAAATCTATATATTTGTTTTAAAGTGGCAATCATCATTTGCTTTATTTACACTATTTATATTTGAACTATTGTCCTCATCTTTGTTGTTATCACAACATTTCAGCCGTTGTGTCCCCCCGGCCTTCCTCAGTTGTATATTAATCTGGGTAAACCTTCATTTAATCTCCGAGAGTAGATTGTTCTTGTTCCACTGCTCTAGGGATATCTTATCTAGTTTTTATTTTATTTAATACTATTAAGTACACACTGCCCTGTTCAGGGAGTGAACTCACAGCCACTATGTCATCAAATTCACAAACCAATGCTTTTATCCACTAGGACATTGTCCCAAATATAAATAGTGTAAATAATGAAAGCTCCTATCCCAGAAATTCAAATAAAAATCATCATTTGCTTTGGACACTAATTTTTTCTTGATACTTCTTTTATGTGCAATGTCCCTTCAGGACACTGTTTGCAACAATTTCCTGTCGGTTTTAGGTTTTAATAAATTTTATCTTTTTATCTCTCCTAAACCTTATTCTGCCACCCATTTACACAAGATTGCTAGGTAGGTTATACATTGTTACCTTCTGTCCCTCTTGCCTTCAGTCAATCTTGTGAGTATCAAATTTTCCAGACCTTTTTTCCTCACGTACCCTAGAGATTTCATCCATGTTTTCATGATAAGTATATAATACAGCAACAAAAAAAAAAAAAAAAAAAAAATTTTTTTGCTTTTCTTTTTACTTGTTAATGACATTAATTGAACATTTATTTTAGAAACAAAAATTCCAGTTTCATTATTTAAGTCATATTCTCTTTCTGTGGATGGTATTTTTGAGAAATTTATGTTTTTCAAAGAACATTTAATAATATAAATAATAATAAATATATCATAAAATATAAATAACTGAAGGCTGATTATGAATTTCAATTAACTTAATTGTAATTGGAAAACGAACCCCTCAAAAGATATTACAATAAAAAGAAATAATTGTAGACCCATCTAAAAGCATATCTTCATTTGATAAAGTTACTAAATATATAACATGAATTTTTTTCATTAGAATATCGTAAAATCAATATAATAATGTACATGTGTGAGCATCTATAGATATAGTTATATTTCACAGGATTTGTTATTTTTACTGCTAAATTGATCAAAGGAAAGCATCTGAATCATAATTATACCATCCACAAAAATACAATTTCAGTGATTATTGAATATGTGCAAGTTAATATCTGAATGAAGATCACGAAAAATCAGCAATTGATAAATCAATCTTCAGTTCAATGAATTTGGTTAGCCAAACAAATTACAAGAGTGGATCAATAGTGATTAAGTCAATTGACAAGGAAAGATTATTTTCAAATTCATTTTACAAGTAAATGATTTTTTTTAGTATCATTAAGCTACAGACATTGATATTATATATATATATATATATATATATATATATATCTATATATATATCTATATATATATATATATTTATTCTGTTTGTACATTATTTTGATAGATACAAATATATTAAAATAATTGTGAGACTTAGTCAATGAATTCAATAGAGAGAGCAGGAAGATGTTTTTGCAAAACTTCAAGTAAATAAAATTTGAACTGAAATAACTTATCTATTAAATACACAGACACATATATTTGCACACACACACAAATCACCCATGATAAGTGCATATAAAAAATAAAAATTGAGAAGTATAAGCAGTCAGTTGCTAATACCTACTGACAAGTGGATGGACAGGTCAGCCTACAAAACTTGGGAGTCAGATGCTGAAGCTAACATCAATCAGCTAAGTGACAAACCTTTTACTTAACTGGAGGCTTTATATATATATATATATATATATATATATATAGTGCACCCAAGCCACCCTCATTTGGGGCAATCGCAAAGGTCAACCCAACCAGAGTGCAATGGAAGGGCCTCGCTCTGGGAGAACAGCCTAGCCGATCACCCTTAACTCCTGTGCCAGGTAAGTGTGTGTGTATATATATATATATATATATATATATATATATATATATATATATATATATATATATATATATATCTGAATGCTGATTGGGAATTTCAAATAAAGAAATGCTTAAATTACAATTTTTTTTTTTTAAATTTATTCAGCAAGCAATGATTTACTGCAGAGAGCTTATTTAAAAAAATAAATTAAACAGAATTAAACAAGGAAAAGGTACAACATTTGAAGTTTGAACTCATGGTAAAAGGTTAAAGTATATATATTATTACTTCATAAGATTTGTTAACAGTTACTGTAATAAAAAAAAAAATTAGAGTAAAAAAACTGTAGAGAGACAATCATCACCAATAGATGAACAAGGCAGGTTGGAGTGCAGTGAAGCAGAGAAATAAGGTGATTAAAGCTAGAAAAACTACCTGGTTCCAGTGACTGACCACAAACAGTGTACTAGTCAATATAGTTCTAAATGCAGCAGAAGGAAAAATAAGTGCATACTTGCTGATTGATAGTTAGGTCCAGTAACTTGAAACAAATGGTCAACATGAATATCAATAGTATAGGAACATTAAGCCAAACACTTTTTCCTATTCACTAAACAATTACAGGTTTTTGAAGAGGTGTCAAGGACTAGGCTATTAAGTTGTTGTTAGAGACAGTTAACACCACATGAATATCAGCAAAAGATGTAATTCAGATGTAAGTGAATTGGTAACAAATCGTGCCACATTTGTGCCATGTACTACTCATTATGAAAATACAAAACCAACAAAAAATTAAAATATTCATCATTGTTAAGTGGTCTCTTCTGATTGAAGTAGTTCTAAGTTTCCTACCAACCACTAAACAAAATATTTCTGTAGGTACAACAGAAGTCAGGCCACTAAAATCCAAAAGAACATCTCAGAGAATCTTCCTAAAACAATCATTAAATAATGCTTAACTTGCAGAATATAAATAGAAGACCATTAGAACTTGGCTTTAAACCCAAAAATAACATATGTAAAACATAATACTGCCTTTTATACTTATAAAAAAAAATAAATCCCAAAATACCAAACTTTTTTTTCCTTTTTAGTGTTTTAATTTATACAAAATTAGATTAAACTTGAAATTCTGAGATGATTTTATTTTCTTTTATGAAAGACTTCAGGATACCAAGTACAAAGTTTTAGATAATAACTACAAAGCATTATTGATATAAGACCAAGAATCTATATTAGTATCACTCCAATGCTCTCTAAATGTTTAGTATTTAACAAAATAACCTATTGTCATATGCACATTATATTTGTACACACAGCCATCTCTGTCACCAGAGAGAGGAGAAAGAGAATAAGGAGAGAGGATGACGATCATGATCCTGATGTGAGTAGGTGCTGACAACAGTACACACGTGTGTGATCATACAAAAACTGCCTTATGATGGGATATGATGAAATACTGAAGTACAGTAACATTAGAATGAAGGACAATGAAAATGGAACTGTAATCAGAAGTTTTGGCAAAGTTAAACATTTATAACCAAAAAAATAAAGTTTTATGAAAAGGACATATTTTCTCTATTACTGCATACTCCCTTTGTAATTTTTATCATTTTAAAAAGCCATTTTTAGAATTTTAGTAAAACCCAAACATATGAAATTGGATTTATACATTCTCTTTTTCTTTAGAATTGGCAAGAATTAGAGACTATTAGATTGTTTACTTACAAGAATAATTTAATATTTAGAAGTTTATAAAAATGTAAACTAACTCCAATGCAATGTTTATCATTTACTACATTATAAAAGAAATAACTATGAAACAATGTTTTTTATTCTTAAATTTATAAAAATATCTGAACAAAATTTTTTTTTTAAGTAAACGTGAATACAAATAACTAAATATAAATTTAAAAAAAAAAAAACAAAAAAAAAAAATTTCCAGGCATTTCTTTAATTTGCTCTCATCACAAAGATACTGGAATAGTCTTGTAAGTATCTGGATTTATACTTTTCTCAAGAAATGACAAGAAAAATGTTAAATATTGTTCATTAGACAGTTTAATTACAATTAAAAGAAAAGTGCACATAAAAATTCAGATTCATATGTTCAGGTTTTATTAAAATTCTAAAAATAGCTTTTGGCAAGAACTAAATACCAAATACTGAAGTTCTTGCTACAATCCTGTAAGAAAAATTTGCCAGATTCCTGGTTAGAACTAAAGCCAGATTTTTATAGAAATTTTAATGAAAAGAACTATAGAAAGTAAACTTATTGGGGTGTAAAAAGGATGGTCTTGCAAACCATTTCATTTCTCATTCAGTGCTCCATATACATGGTCTTGTGCCAAAAAAGTCTAAAATAGATAAACAAGTTAAATGACTGGGCAAAAACTAATTCTTCCCGCAGTTTTAGCTTTGGCATCTAAGTAAGTCTTTAGAGAAATTTGGTAACCTCAGCTGCCGGTTTTGAAAAAGGCAATGTTAAAGAGAAATTGGAACCAGTTCTGTAGGATAATGGCAGGTGGGCAATGAGCAAAAACACAAACAACTAAAGAAAATAAACTTTGCCATTAGAAATACAGTTAAAGGCAGAGAAGAAAAGCTGGAGCTTTTCAAGCATCTCATAAAATAAACAATGCAGTATGTCTCCACCACCTCAACCTTTTTTTTTTTTTTTTTAAACATTTTCAACGAAACTTGGCACATAGTTATGAATTTGCTTTCTGGCATAAGCAAATAGTATTCATGAGGTTATTTTTTTTTTTTCTTTTTTTTTAAAAAAAAATCCTTTCAACTTCCTGCCCCAGAAAGAGTATAAAAGCTGCTAGGAAGCAAAGGGTTACTGAGAGTGAAAGAAACATAAAAAAACAGAATTCAAAGAGGCTCATGATGATTGACATTGCATTTAAATTTTTGAAGATGCTAGTTAAGAAGAAAGTAAAAATCCAAAAGAATTCCACATGCAAGAGAAGAAACTATTAGCATAGAATTTATGGTTACAACTAGCAATTCCAATGGTGATATTATGAGACCTGTCTGCCAATTTAGTATTGCACTTACATGCATGAAGCAGAGGTACCAAAGATTAAAGCTTATTAGAACAAATACCATATCTCCTAGCATTAAGCTGTGAATAGACAACTATGAAAAAGATTATCTAAATGTGCATTCCTTTTTCACAAGTCATACAGAAAAAGATTACAATATTGGTAAATGATTTCCAAGCATCAATATAAAATATACCCACACCTTTAAACAGGTTAAGCGTAAGCAAGTTTAGAAACTTATCTTTGTCAGTTTGTAAAAAAAAGATTCTAAGAACCAAAATTATTATCAGAAAAATCCAAGAAAGAAACGGGCTTCAAAATAAAACCTTAAATTGTTATTTACCCAATTTCTTTCTTAAGAAATACAAAAATATAATAAATATGTTGAAACAAACAAAAAATACTTTGCCTATAGACTTTTAATGGTTTTATTTGATTAGTTAAAACAAAGACCAACTTTCTTTAGTTTGAGGAGAGGGATTTTATATATACATAACATTAGACTGACTTTTCAAATTAAAAGAGATCTTACTCTCTGCAGTTAGAAAGTTTACTCACTAACGTATTTACACATACATGCACATTTTAGCCCCAGACTTGTGGCAGAATTTAAAATTATCACACAGCAGGAAAAAAAAAAAAAAAAAAAAAAAAAAAAAAAAAAAGTGGTATTTGTCAAAACAAGTACTTCTATCAACTTAGCTTGCAGTAATTTATCATAAATTTCATGGAATATAAAGCGTTGATGACTTTCCTATTTGAAATCTGATACCTCACTTTTTATACATTAGCACTTTGGCTTCTCTGGATGTACTTATTTCTTTACAAAACCTACAATGCCTACTATCAATATATGTGTGTGTGTATTTTCAAGACACCACAGAATGTAGGCCCATTGCATTTATGTATATAAATTATATTTATTTTGTATTTATATTATATAAACTTGCATTAAATGCTATTTCCAAACCAACAGATATAACATTGTACATTATGGCCTATTTTGTAATGTATCTTTATTGTTCATGGGAATTGGAAGGGAGGGGGTCGTATAGCTTAGTCTGTACTACTGAATTTCTGATCAAAACTAAAATGGCAGTGCCCATGAGAAATCACTGTCAACATCTTTAAAGTCATTTATTTCCAGTAAATGGCAATTTCCTATTGTTTCACAAAAAAGGCCAGCACAGCCAGACAACAATGCAGCAATGACAGTTAAATATATAGAGCAATATAAATGTCAATCTTCTGAAAAGAAGTGCATTTCAGTGAAAATTAAAAAAAAATTGTCTTGATTCAGCAAGAGACCCACTCAGTTTATGCAGAAGAAAAGCAAGCAAGCAAAAAAAATTCATGGCTTGGGTAGAAAAAATGCTGACATGAAAACATTAAGAAAATGTTCTAAAAGAATTATATGCTACCTATCAAACTAATAAAATCTTTCCAAGTGGCCAAATATTTGAATAAGTACAAGCACTGTGTATATTTGATTCTATTAATAGGTAGAGAGTCAATTCTCATTTTGTGAGAATACATACATGTGCACAATATAACTGACTGATCTGTGTGCAGAAGAATGCACAATGTTTAATAGGTTTGATCTCCAGAACATGTTAGAATCAGAAAGCAAATAGGATGATTGACCAAAAGAAAGCAAGTTCATTATAAAATAAGAGAAATCTGACATGGTTCCAAAATTGATATTCTATCCAAGAAGATTAAAGTGGAGAAAAAAAAAACAAAATTAAAGAAACCAATGGTAACAATCAGTGTATAATTCCATTGGTTATTTTATATTCTAACAATAAATATAGATATGGTCAATATATGTTGAATAAAAGGACCAAGACTCTGATCCAGTCAGAGTTCATTGTTTATTAATATCATATACTGGCCAAGTTAAGATAGAAAGTTCAAACACTTCAATTTCTAGATGTCCTTTTGTCATTAACTTGACAAAAAAAAAAAAATAAGTGAAAAAAAATGTACAAGAACCAAGTAATATCAAAGTAATTTTCTGTTTTGTTTTTCTTTTTAAGAAACCTTATGTTGAAATTAAGTAATGTTGAACTTTATTGGTACTCCAATGGTACTTGTAAGCAAGTTGCGGCCTTGTACCAGACTAAATATAGCTGGTCAATAACTATAACAAAATAAATCTTGTACTAAGACCATTAATAGTAAAGCCCAATGGATTACAAGATACTATCTAGTCACAAGAACTAATTTTTAAATTAGCTAAAGTCAGTTCATATTTCCCAATATTTATTTGTAAAATTAAAATCTATTTATTTTGAACTTAAAACTTCTTACAATAGAATAGGGAAAAAATGAATTTAAGACTTCTTCCAGGTGAGGTGGGGACTCAAGTTTAAAGACATTTGCAATCTGATGCCAGGTAATATGCCACCAAAATAGATAAAAGAAAATTTTGCATTAATTGAAAATGAAATACTGTACAGGCTGAAGACTTTTTCAATCTATTTTTGCCTTTTCACATGAAATAACTATTTCATGTGAAAAGGCAAGTGTCACCAGCAACTTGACTAAGAAATCTAACTAACCAGGAAAGAAAGAGAAAAAAAAATAACATCAAGCTTCAACTTGTTAGCAATGTGATGGCAACTAACTAATGCACAAACTTAGGGAGACATGAAGAGAACAAAAGGTAACAGCTTCAATACTATTAAAAAAACAACCCTGCAAAGGAACTCTTTTCTCCCTCCCAGACAGATATCTTGATTCTAGAGTGTATATTGAATTTATGTTAATGAGCTGTCATTTTAACATGAAAAAATTCAAAATCTTCTGCATATCAAAATATGAGAGAGAGAGAGAGAGAGAGCACTCATAAGTTTGTTTCAAAGAGACGGCAATAAGCTGCTGTCAGATTAATGACCAACGAACTAGTGAGTCAGTTTGAACAACATCATAGGCTGCTTCTAATATGGCAGAGTGCTAAATTAAGTCAAACTTTTATATTTAAAGCTCAATAACAAAGCCAGTTGGTGATGTTTATTCTTACAAAGTCATCAAGACAAAATATTTTACCCCTCAAAACTGAGAAAGCGATTCATCAGGTATGGATCTAGTTCAGTATTAACTTTTGATGAACATGCAAAAGTGTCAAGTTGAGCAAGTGGTTCAAGAGAAAAATAAAGTAATGCTTTAGTTGAATCAGTTACAATTAGGTCAGTGGTTTATGTAAACCTTTAACCAATCATCAAATTATATGTAAATAGTTTGGCTCAACCTGATGTTTACATCTTAATAAGCCAATCAGATTGATTATTCTTTTTAATCTCAAATTCACTGATACTTGCTTAATTGATAAATTTGCAGTGTTATGTTAAAGAAAAACATTGATAAAATAATCTCAATTAACATGATTTATATTTTTGAAATTTGAATGAACTAATGATTCTTTATGCAGAGCATACTCCACAAACTCACAGTCAAGTGAACATTTTAATAAGTTACTAACAAATTGGAAAAAAAAAATAAGCAAAGATATCTGCAGCACTTAATAACAAATACCTATTACAATTTATGTTCAGCTACATTTTCTGCTCAGATACAGTGACCAGAAAATATAGAAAAAATTATTAGGAAAAGAGAAACCTTGTATAGATTAGCAAAATCTCATATAGCAAGAGAGCATCTTGTTATAGTATAATGGTCAGAACTCTGCAGATCATTTGATGCTCCCTGGGTGTCCCATAGCTGTTGTCTTGTGTCAAAACTAAGGTATACTTAGTAAAATAACTTGAATGTAGCTACTTTTTTTTTTATCACGTTAAATTCTACAATACTAAGTACGTAGAAGTTTTAATATCAAAACCAACCACCAACTTTACAAGAAATATTTTGATATTTATAAATTAGTAGAGAAGATACAGGGTTCGATGGGCAAATTGTCGCCATTTTATATTTTTTATTTTGCACATGCATTGTTTGTTTTTGATTTCAACAGCACAGTATAGTAGAGTCACTGTCTATGAGAAAAAGTGCAACATGATGCAATTCACTCCACCAGAAATTTGGAAATGGCATGCTGTACTGTTTGGCATTCATGCCGGAAGCTCCAATACAAATAATTCAGATTGTTTGGGTATCAATTAGAGGACAGTGCAGAAGATTTGAAAAGAGAAGGCTGAGTCTAATGTTGATTACGAAAGTGCTTGGAGTGATGACTAGTGATGGCGACATTATGCCTCCATTCATTTTCCCACAGGGCCTCAGATGCAACATAGAGGCCTACATCAAGTGCCTTGAGGAGGTAATGCTGCCCTGAGTCAACAGTGTGGCTGCTGGAAGACCCTATGTCTGGCAACAGGACTTTGCACCATGCCACACAAGCAGGAGAACCCAGTCATGGCTGTTAAACAATTTCTGCAACCACATCACCCCTAACTACCCAGATTGCAACCCCCTTGATTATTATGTGTGGGGTGCAGTTGAGCGAGAGACCAACAAAACTCCTTGTAACACCACAGATGAATTGAAGACAAAGATTATGACAGCATTCACCAACTTAAAGAGATCATCCAGAAGAGTTGCAGGAGATTCTGAAGTTGTCTGGAGGCCGTGATTGAAGTCAATGGTGATTTCATTGAATAAATTCACTCTTTAGTATTTCAAGATATTTTTGTGTAATTTATATATATATATATATATATATGTTAAAATGAGATGGGTTATTTTCATTTTTGCAAAATTTAGACGACAATTTATACATCGCACCCCCACCCACTCCAAAGCCTTTTTCTCCCCTGCTTATTTAGCTAATTCTTTTTCAACACATTTACATATTTTATTTTTTTTTCTTCTTTAAAGTTTCAAGTTGAGCTGTTGGAACATTTACCAAAATGCAATACCTGCCCAAAATATGACAGCAAATGCAAGGTCAAAGGTGAATTAAACATTGTTAAAGCAATGGCAATATAAGGAGTATCCAACTTGAACTCCAGAGAGAAAAGTACCAACTTTAATAGCTGGTTTTCATTATGGTCTACCAAACGATGACTGCCTCATGTGATTGGAGCTTCAATGCTTTAGAGATGACAGGATATAGTGGACTTATTCATCAAAGACTTAATATTACATCACATTGCAAAATGCTCCCCTCATAGCATACAGCCTACACACCTGGATAGAGTTACCAAGACTATCCTTATCTTAGCTGGCATGCTGACAAACAAAAACTTTGCTATCACCAAATTTTTGTATACAAAAATAAGCCTGCTGACAAGTAGATGTATGAATTCTTAAGCATCAATCAGCACATCACCTTTTACAGAACAGGTAAATTTAAAAATGGTGTTCTCTTTTATTGACTGAGGAAACAGATTATTTCCGCTTAGAATAAAAAGATGAAAAAAAAAATTTATAATTCCACACATTTTTGGGCACTATTCAACTGTGTGTGTTTAACATTTTGGCAAATATATTCTTTGGCTTCCTTCAGGTGTATATTACATCCAGTGGTTGTCTGGCAGTATACACCTGAGAAAGACTGAATAATATATTTAAGTTTAAAAGTATTTTCAAAATAAATAAATATATATATATATAAAATGCACACATACACACATATATATAATTTATTTGGAAAAGTAAGCAGATTTTTAAATTATGCAAAATGTATCCTCTTAGAGTAAATGTTGGATAATCTCCCTACAGATGAGGAAAAACTAGAGGTAGCAGAAACATTCTTCTAAAGAAGGATACTGAAAATCCCATGGATGGAATGAATAAGCAACAGGGAAGTCTTAAAGAAAATGACAACTGAAAGAATACTTATACTCAGAATTAGGGGGAAAAAAAAAAAAAAAAAAAAAAAGAGACCTGAAATTGAACAGAATGTGGAAGGAGTGCTTGGAAAATTTAATCGTCATGGGTCATATTGAGTTTAAGAGAAAGTGGGGAAGGCAGTGAGCAATTTATCTGACGAGCTTATGTGAATTTATGATGAAACAGGGTAGGGGAGTTAGCAAAGAGAGAAAAACTGTTAAGATCCACACAATATAGGTGATCATGGCTCTCCACAGCTATCTATGTCCTGAAAGGATGCGGCACATAGAAAATATCCAGTATTGAATAGTGTCAGGTTATTTTAGAATTAGATTTATAGAGTATAGCTTTGTATATTCACTGTAACTGAAGATGTTTAAGTTTAAACCCCAAAATGAATCAATAATTTTTAAAAGTACTACCTATTAACTTCTGGAAAGGCTTTTGCATTTTTTATAATGAATAAAATCAATCAGTAGTTCAATTCATATTTTAATGAAATCAATACCAATACATTCCATTATTTATCACCAATACAAATTCTTTGATTGGATTTAAAAGACCACAGACATTAATATTTCAGTCTGCTATCTGAAATCCAAAGAAGAATCTGCAATATTATTGGTCCTGACCTAGTATCTTGGCTTCAGTCACTTTTCCCATCACCTTCATGTAGCTTTCCTCTGCCTTTTCTATAAATACTTTCATTGTTCTGATGAACTCTCCTCTATGGTATGTAGACTGTAGGAATTCAAGTGCAGTACCAGACTGACAGCTTCTTGCTTTCCAGTCAAGTTTGATCTTCAAAAATTTAAATGCAATGTCAATCATAATTTCCTGTTTTCACTCAAAGAACAAAAACTCTCTTAATAATGTTTATCTTATTTATATTCTTCCACACTCAGTAACTCTGTATGTTAGAGCCTTGTTTGGGATACTTTTTTTTTTTTTTTCTGAAGTGATGGGGTCAATGACTTGCGAAATTTTGAAGAAAAAATATTCTTCACTTCTCCCAAACAACTCAGAAAAAAAAATATTAAAAATAACGATAGGCAACAGCTTTAACTCTCTCCCATTCAATCTTGACTAACAGAAGGATCATGACTTGATTTTCTACATAAACTATAAAACCATATAAAGTGATTGGAAGAGGTGGTGTTGAGAAGATAAACATATTTAGAATGCCTGGAATTTTTCTTCTTGAAGCAGAATTGTATCTTTTGTTTTATCCTTAAGCCTGAACACTGAATATCAAGTTGCTAAAGTTAAGCCTAATAGGTTCATTATACAAGAGAGAAAGGACTGGGTTGAAAGAGAAACAAATAAAGCAATAACTGTATAGGCATGCCTACCTTTTCACTCTTATATTTAACATGTACACACACAAGGAGGTGCTGAAAAACTCAGTCTAACCAAAAAAGATTCACTAATAAAAGTTAGATTTGGAGAAGCAAGTTTGGTTGATACCCTTTCAATCCTCTGTGTATAGGATGCATAATAGTATCCAAAAAAGTGAAGATGAGACAAAATAGAAAAGCTTATAAATAATGTGTTTCACCAATGTGTGCTGAGTTTGGCTTCTTCATGCCGGAATAAAAGACAGAATTGTGTAAGTATTTTTAAGGTAAAAGGGGGGGAGGGAATAAATTAAATTACCTTATCAGATCCTATTGCCAGAAACCAGAGTGTTTTATCATATATATTGATGTTTGTTTGATTTTAAATCAGCTAATTCTGAGTAGATTTATTTTTTTCCTCTCTGCTAGTACTAACCCATACTGCATTGTGTTATTATTGCTTTTGCAGTGATTGGTGATATTATGTATGGTCCTGGTTTTGTTTTTATCAATTCATTGCAAGCAAAGTGATAATGCTACTTAAGGTTACTGGGAGTGAAAGAAAATGAGAAGATATTAGAAGAAACCAGAAACTCAGTCCTAAATGGGAAACAAGCAATATATATATATATCTACTGTTCAAAAGACTGGGAAGGAGTCTGAACTAGACAATCTTATGTTTATTGTTAAGAATTGTGACATTAATGAATCCTTTTTCTCCCCTGATTAGACTGGCATTTATTAAGTTGAAATTGTGGCCAGATATGTTATGGTGAACTAATAATGAGTTTAAAGTGTTACTATACAGCATACCTCTGCAATGTTCATAATAGTCTATGTTTTTTGGTGCGGGAAGCTCTGAAGATTTCACTGATGTACATCCTTGGACATTTTACAATCTATTCTGTATATTCCTACTTCTGTTGCTATCTTGTTCGGCGCTATGTCTTAATGTTTTGGAATTTTAGATTAAGGTTGGATAAGTCATTTTTGATGGTGGACATTATGGAGTTGGTAGGATTATGTGCCTATATTTGTTATGGTTGCTGGGTTTATTATTAATTGTATTGTTATTCTATGGTTTTTGTAGACTTTCTGTTTGTGCAGGAAATAATTTGGGTATTGAAGTAATTTGAAAGTGTTTCCAATGTATTTTTCTTTTTTGAGCATGATTTTTTTTGCAGGGTGGGGTCATTGCTCCAGACACTTTTACTCCCATCACAAAAAAAAGAAAAAGATTAATCATAGATTTTTATTTAAGAGCCATTACAATCTTCCTGCCTGGCTCTTAGCAGTGTTTCTCCTTTTGCCAAACCTCCCACTCATTATCCATTCACAAACTTATCAGGTAAGTATCCCCACTGCCTTTCCCCTATTTCTATTAACCTAGATATTCCCTGGGAGAGGAAAGTTTTCCAAGCCCTCCATTATTTGTCCAATAAATTTCAACTGTCTCTTGATTCTGAGTATAAGTGTTCTTTTTTTTGTTACCATTTTCTTTAATATTCCCTCATTGATTAATCGCTCCATCTATGGAATCTCACTAGTGGAATACATAAAATTATCTATCAAGACTATTCATATAATTGTGTGTGTATATATATATGTCTTGTGCTTGGAAGAAATCAAATGTTGACTTTTCCTACAAGAGTGAGTAGCACAATCTTCCATGCTATATATATATATATATATATATACACACACACACATACACCTAAAGCAATATGCTTATGAAGCTATTTCCAAAGTTAATATCAAAGAAGAAATTACACTAAAATTTAAACGAATAGTTTTGTTAATGATAATTTTTTTTTTTTATAGTTAAAATTTTGAAATTATGTATGCTTGTCTACTAGGACAGCTAGGTAATCCCTGTCGCAGATGCTGGCTTAGGCACATTTGTATTTGTTCAACACCCACAAAGCCTGCTTGTGATACTACATCTAGTTACAGTTCTGGGAAAGATTGCATTATCTGGAGAGATCAACAGTCTGAACAAGGCCAGTATGCTCAAACCTTTGATCACCATGACTTGTGACTGTGCTTATACAACCATTGACAGCTCCCAAATATTTCAATCTACCAAATTTCACTCACAAGGCTTGTTTTTTAGGCATTGCCCAAAGGTATTGCCTGCTAGGATTGCCTCCCCAGGCTGATAACTTCTTGATGTCACCTTCCTGATAAATCAACCATGATGAGATTCAAACCTGGGTCTCAGTCAGAAAGTGAACATTCTAACCACTCAGCTATGTCCCCACATGCAAGTTGTATTAACAAATAACCAAAGATGTATTTTTCCAGTAAGGCAGATTATCTCAAAGTAAGTTTACTATTATATGTACACAAACAGGGGGAGGACAAGAGCAAGTCATAATAGGAATTCTAAGAGGAAGCAATTACTTTGAGAAGGCCAAAATACTATGAAATGTTTATATACTCTTATCAGTAAATCTAGTTTTAATGCTAAACCTTCAGCATTTGAAGCTATATTTAGTTAACTCCAGCAAGCTGAAGCCATTTTTGTATATATTTTTTTCCTCAACTTTATTTTCTATAAAATGAAAATGCAATAGACTAGTACAATTTTGGTGCAGAAATATGAGAAAACTAAACAGATTTGTTTAATATATATGTTAACTTCCTGTCAGTGTGGGTCTATTTCCACAGCCATGTAAGTTTAATAGGTCATCATAAGCTTAGTTTATAATTTCATTGCTTTCAACATTTTAAAATGTTTTCTGAAAGTTTTTTTTCTCTATTTATGAAAGCTTGTAACAGAAAAAAATGGCCTTCAAATTTTACAATTAAACTCATTTTTTTAAATATAAATTTTGAAATTTATTATTTTAAAAGCTGAGCTAAACTTCAAAGTTGACCAGTGCAAAAACATTTGTCTTCCTCAGCTCAAAATGATAAACAGTACAACTTAAAGGTCCTACGTTACATAAAACAAATGTCTCCCATCAACATTTTTTTTTCATCACTTCTCATTTCATATTCAGTTAAGACAAATAAAAGAAACAATAGTAAATAGCAATTAGAGAGGTCACAGAAGAATAACTTTAAAGTGTCCAATCATGTTGGAAATTATTGAGTATTTGAAATACAATTACAAGATAAAAGAGAATATTAATTGTATGATAGATATAACTATGAAGAACTATTAGCCAAGAGACCAATATTACTGTGATTATTGCTGAGCATTAATTTTGATTTGCTACTAAATTATTTAAAAATCTTAGAACATTTACAGAGAAATTTAAGAGATTTTATTTTAGTCGTTGGGATTCAATAGAGCAATATTGTAGATACAGAGAATTAGTAAGATTAACATCATTTTTTTTTTTTTTTTATGAAATCCTCAAATTAAGGACTTTTCTTTATGGTAATCAGTCCTACACTACTAAAAACTTGAAAGATAAAAGTAATTTTCCTGAATTCAGTTGAGATAAAATACATTAAATCTGTCTTTGATAACCAGTTTTGAAGTAGAGATTTTATTATTTTGAAGACAAATTTACAAACAATTTTGAACCAATACAAATATTTATGCAAAAGTATAAATTCATATGGCAATTGTTAAAATATTTCCTCTGTGTTTGCTTCACTTGAACTAAATAGGTACTAATCGCAAATGTTTCTATAATTGAAAAAAAAAAAAAAAGAAAAAAGTAACATGCTAAACTCAATTAAAAATAAAACAAATTTATAAAATTTTAAAAAGTGAGACAGGTTAGATTTTAAGTTATTTTTTAAAACATTTAAATTTAAGAATGGCTACAAACAAATTTGTTTAAAAAATAATTCATCCTGCTATAAAAATTAGTTTAGAAAAAATAAAAGGAAAAGATTAACAACTTTTCAGTGTCTCAATTTTTGAAGAAAACATTTTTTGAATACTTTCTGAGGTTCTAATTATTCAAATCCTTCTATCTTGTTTCTTCTTATGAATCTTGAGCATAAATAAAAAGATATATGAATGTCAGAAGCAGTCAGCAAGGAGAAGGTAAAAAAATAAAGAAGTATTAATCAATACTGAAATTGGTAAAGATTCTATTAAAGATAGCTTTCAATTATGAAGATGAAAAAAAAAGCAAAAAAAAAGCACAGTAGTGGATTTTCAAAGGAGAAATCAGCAAATTCACTTGGAATTTTAAGTTTCAACTCCCCCCACAATCCCTTTCAGAATTTCTGGTTTGCCATCTTCTAGTTAGAAATCCTAGCTAAGAAAAAGAAAAAATGAAATACTTGACTGTTAGTGTCAGAGAGTGAATGAGTGGATGGTGGGTGGAAGGGTATGCTAAATTATTTGCATATCTCCATATGATATGCTTATATTTTATACACCAAAATCTGAAAAACTTGATACTTTTGTTTTAATCTTCTTTAAGCTCATTTACGATTAAATGAATTACATTCCCAATAAATAAATTTTAAAGCAGTTTTAAAATTTCACTACATTTTTCTACATTTCAATGCTTAACTCTATTCTAGTTTATTTATTTATTGTTGTGATGGAGGAAAAATGGATATTTGAAAATCTATATATTTAAAAATAATGCAATATTCAAATAAATATCATCCCAACAGGTCATTCAAGAATTAGATATTATTAGGAATGAAGTATAGATAGACTGACCACATTAAGCAAAAAGATTGTCCTTTTCTCTTTGCTGGAAATGAACATGTCAAGCACATGGTATAGTGCAGGACCCTTGTGAACCCAGCAAGATGCATCAAGTAGATGTGACATAGATTCTATAAATGGTCAGATAGATATTAAGCCATGCCAATGCTGTCCACAGCTCCCTATTTGTAGGCAGGGCTTTGTGGGCAAGCAGACCTCTATATCATATTCTATAAATACACAATTGCACTAATGCTGAGCAAATGTGGTGGCCATAATATTCATTGGAATTCTCCAGAATATTCCTGAAGCCAATTCTGGACAAATTGGACCTAACAACAGAGCTTTATCCTGTAGGAATAACTCATCAATGCTGATGTACAAGGAGTCCATAAATGGGTGAAAATGGTCAACAAAGGTGTGTAATGTAGCAGCAATCAGTCAATGAAGTTTTTTGACAGACCAGCAGACACAATTCAGGCCACATGAGCATACCCCCACATACTATCATTTATAATTCATAGTCAGGTACTACTATCCATGGTGGGTGGGTGGTCAGTATACACACAAGACATTGTAGGTTGTGGGGACACTGACTTTTCTCAATTTCAAAAATAGAATGTCACAATCACCTGGTACTCACCATTCAAACTGATATTTCATATCGCTTTGCCATGGGCAACCTAGCCACTTTTCATACAGCTTCAAAGCACAAATGATGTGGGTCTGGATGTTTCCATAAAAATGAAAGTGGTGCTACCTACCATTACCTTTATATAGTGCTATTCAATGCACCAAGGATATAAGAAATGTATATATAAATTTTAATATAAAACCTAAAAATAATATTTCCACAATTCACAATCATGAAAATATATATTGGTAATTGGTATCATGTTATCTACAAATATAAGTAAAGTTACTATCAACAATAATATGTGAAAGAAACTATATATATATATATATATATATATATATATATATAAATAAATAAATAAATAAAACAAAGACAAAATTTTCTATTATTTTAACAGGACTCAAAATTGTAGAGTCTTCTTTTACAAGAACAATTAAGCCTAAGTCAACGACATCTCCAAAATCTACTTTAAGTTCTCCAATGTCATAAGAAAAAAAAAAAAAACAAATACAACTTTCAAGGAGATCTTAACCTCTGGTATGCATCATTATGACCCTTCAGTTTCATCAGTCAAGGAGGCAGACATAAACAAAGAAAATGTTGTGGTTTAAGTTTAAGAAAGAAAAAAAAAGGAGCATACAGCTTCCTAGGATATGTCCTATTTCATTAGAAAACAACTTGGAAGAATCTGATTTGTAAGAGAAAATCATACAATTTCTAAGCATATAAATGAAAAGAAAATATTAATTTAATGTCATTTCCAGTGACATCTTTTGACAATGCTGGGAAATCCTTAAGTATCTGAAGTTTACTCAGTTCTATGCTGTTTTTGCAATCACTCCACTCTTGCATGCTACAAGCCTTAGGAAAAGTTCAGAAGGTGAGAAAATAGGCTCATAAGAATTTACAGAAAGTTTAAACACTTCTTTCTCTTTTTGATTGATTAAAAAAAAAAAAAAAAAAAAAAAAAAAAAGAAGAGTTCATTTTTTTTTTTTTTTTATTAAAAGAAAAAAATCATTTTTATAAGAATCAAAAAAAAAAAAAAAAATGTGACAAAATTAGGGACAAACAATTGTGTTTTGTATGATTCAAAGAAATATTTTTGTAAGTTCTGGAATCAAATATTTATTGGACAAGGTTAGTGATCATTTGAATGACACATTGGAGTAGAAAAAAATCATTTACTGGACAAAGTAGTGGAATAATAAAGTCATTGCATAAGAATACAAGTTATCTTGTTACAAATGCAACAAATATAAACATGGGAATGAGAGGGGAGAGTACTTTGTGATTTTCAAAAATTTAAATGTGACATCAATAATCATCTGTCTATATTTCCGAGATGAGGTATTGTAATTGTATTCATTATTTACATTGTCAAGGACACATGGCCCAGTGGATAAAAATCGCTGGTCAAATCCAGTGACTTGACCCCAAAAATTGTGAGTTCAATACCTGGCTACAGCTGAGGTGAACAAAAACCTTGGAGAGTGAATTTAAAGGGAGATAACTGATATTGATACATCCAGAAAAAGGCATGGCACATGGAACTAGAACAATTTAACCTGGTGGAGGAAATAAAGGGTTCATTTTGAAATTCTAATCACCTGAAGAAGGCCTGAGCATACAACTGCCAAAATATTGTGAATATGGCAACAAAGATGAGAACAACAGCCCGAAGAATGTAAATAATAAATAATTTTTTTTTTTTTTCATTATTGTCCTTTCTCTTCAATAACATTTTCTCAGTTTCTTTCACTCTCAGTAACCCTTTGTGCCTTAGTGCTTTTATTACCTTGCTTCAGATTATATGATATTTTAGAAAAAAAAAAAAAAAAAAAAAGTACTATTTTCCCTTCACTATAATTGGTTTTGGTTCATACAAAAATTTTAGGGAGCTGTTTCCCTAGTTTTCTAAAATCAAAACAGAAACCAGTCTTTCATGATGAAATAACCAATGTACCTAAAATCTGGTGCAAAGTAATCTAGAAATCTAGAAAAAAAATAATCTGATGACTGAAGGCTACTATGAATTTATATGAATACAAAAATTCTATCAAAACTATTTTGGTAAATGCTGTAAGCTAGCATCACCCCACCAAAAAAACATGACATACAGAAAACCTCAACTAAACTGAATTCTATGCCTGCAATATTAATTTGCATTCTAATCAGGTGAACTTTATGAAAGGCTGAAGAAAGTTGTTATTACTAGGGAAGCATTTCAGGAGAAATGCTTACAGTTCAGGAATTGATACAGATTCTCTTAACAAGTACCATTTTCTAGCCCTATTATAATTGTGCTTATCTCTCCCTTTGTTAATTTGCACGACCTTTATGTCCTGCCAATAACTTATAAATAATGAACTATTCTGTTTCGATCACATGGAAAGAATGAGAAAATGAAAGAAAGGAAAAATAGTGTTTAACAGCTGTTTCAGTGAAATGGAAAAGTTGTCAATTTTAAATCTTTTCATTTGTACCCACTTAAAATAACGATCAGCATTCATATTGATGATTGGTGTTGCAATATTTTGTTAAGTTGTTAAACTCAAATATTTAACAATATGATAGGATAGGATAGGATAATTTCTACAGATATTTTATTACCATAGAACTCGCCATGAGTTTATTCAATCATTAACTTAAGAATTAATATTCATCAGAAAATTCAAATAAGAAAACCATGAAATTTTTATGAACCAAAACTAGTTACAAAATGGTATTGCTTACTTAATCTTTTGAAATGTTTTAGAGTTGCATTTGTTAATAGTGTTCAATGCTAAAGCAGTGAGCTGCTTTCAGGTGGCCACTTAGAGCAGCTCCACTCATGCAAATAAAATTGTGTATATAAATAAATAAAAATAAAGAGCATTTAAATGCAGCTAAATTCATGTCACAATTCTTCAAACAATGAAATTTTTAAAAGGATAATTCTGAAAGAATATAGCAGACAATTGCTGTTTAAAAGTCATTTAAGCAATAAATCTTGAACTGTTTTAAAGTTCCACTACATAACTGTAACCAATACTTCCATTTGCCTATTCACCTATGGGTCACCACTAAAAATAAAATCTCAGTACCAGTTGTAGTCATTGTAATGGTACTACTACTACTACTACCACTAGTAGAAGAACAGCTAGACATGTTATGAGTGAGGAAGAGAGTAGATGAGACAATTTCTGATCAGTTGTCATGACCATTTATCAGAAACACTGGTTTAGGCTTTTCTTGCTCATCATTCTTTTCTTCCTCCACCCAGTTCAGTCAGAGAGGTGGTGGTGGTAGCAGTAGTATTAAGATATTTTATTACATTCCTGAGCCAGAGATTACATTGTTATTAATTCACTGGGTCTGCATGAATCTCAGGCTTGTGCAAGTCGTCCTGTCAGAAGAAAAGGAACAAAACAAAAGAATGCGGTTAAAAAGGGAGGAGTTTCATATAAATTTAGGGGGGGGGGATAAAGTTACATTTTTGAGGATTATTATCCTTTATTCAAATGATGTGCATCTAATTATCTTTATTTTCTTATAGATTAACCACCACTTATTGAACTTGCAAATTTCAAATTTGCTTTAGATTATATTTTATTTTACCAGTTAGTATTAGTTCTCTTCCAGATTAACCCTTTTTTTTCAAAATTTTGGGGAGAATAACATCTATATAGACAAATTCATCTTGCTATTTGAATTGTCTCTCTCCATTTAAAAAAAAAAAAAAAAATAAAAAAAATAAAAATTATAATTTGAATTTTGCAATCTAGTTATGAAAAAGTCAAATAATGAATTGTTTCAGGCTAATGAAAATGGAAAGCTCTAGTTTTTGGCAGTATTAAAAAGTTTTAATATCAAATTATTCTCCCCATAACTGCAATGATTTTTTTACCCAAACATTTGTTTTCCAAAGAGATTTAATCATGAAACAGACTGCTGCCTCTGAGTGTTGACTACAATGTCCACTTTTATATTTACATATGCTTTAACTATGATATTGGGCACTTTACCCCATAAATATAGCATACCTTAAAAACTGTGTGCATGTGTGAAATTCAGATATAAAGACAATATAAATAAAAAGCAAAAAGAAAACTTTGCCAACACATTCCATCCTCTCAAGGACTTTATCAAAGTAAATATCTTTTTTATAGATATACATAAAGGATACTATGCGTAAATTGTCACCATTTTATATTTTTAATTTTCTGTATGCGTGTTTGTTTTTGATTTTTCTGTCTACACGGCATAGTAGGGTCAGTTGGGCACCATCTGTGAGAAAAAGAGCATCATGATGCAATTCACTCCACCAGAAATTTGGAAATGGCATGCTGTACTGCTTGGCATTCATGTTGGAAGTTCCAATACAAACATTTCAAAGTGTTTGGGTGTCAATCTGAGGACAGTGCAGAGGATTCAGAAATAGTTGGATTAGACTAATGGTGATTACAAAGGTACTGCAGCTGGGAAAACTCACTCAGATCATTCAGATAAGAAAAGAACTCCTGAATTTGTTGGTGAGGGCCTCAGACTCAACATGGTGGTCCACATCGTACTTTGAGGAGGTAGTGCTGCCCTGGGTCAAGAGGGTGGCTGCTGTAAGTCCCTATGTCTGGCAACAGGATTCCGCACCATGACACACAAGCAGGAAAACCCAGTCATGGCTGTCAGAGAATTTCTGTGATTACATCATCCCTTACAACAGGACACCTAACTCCCCAGACTGCAACCCCCTTGATTATTATGTGGAGGGCACAGTTGAGTGAGTGACCAACAAAACTCATTGTAACACCAAAAATGAACTGAAGGCAAAGATCATGGCAGCATTCAATAACTTAAACAAGGAGCCTGTCCAGAAGAGTTGCGGGGGATTCCAAAGTTGTTTGAAGACCGTGGCAATTTTATTGGATAAATTACTCTTTAGTATTTCAAGATATTTTTGTAATTTTGGTAAATATATCTGTTAAAATGAGATATCCATATTATTTTCATTTTTGTGTAATTTAGACGACAATTTATCCATCGCACCCTGTAGACAGACATGCATACATGCAGACAGAGAGACATGCACAACTTTTGTTAAATTCAACCAACAAGATCTATTTCTATTTAATTCTTTATATTTTAGCAATTTCTGAATGAAATGCCAAATTTTGGGATTGAAACTGCCCAAAGTTATTTTTTTGCCTGTTTCCCCCCACCCCAAGTACTTTTGACTATCTCGGTCATTTGCAATATATATTGATTTTATAAAAATAAAAACATTCAAGCAGTTAAACACTTCCATACAGCCAAATTATTTTATTTTTGGTCTATAGTAGACAAAACATTCAATTCCATTACTTAAAAAAAAAAGTTTTAATAACTTTCAGTTTGTTTTTACATAACTGATGTTTACATATGATAATTGCATATCTGAAATATTCCATTTAAGAAAAAACAAATAGCATTTGCAAGTGTCGAACAAAATACATAATATTCAACTAAGTTTGTTTCCAGCTTTGCTCTGATCTAATTAATTCTTTAAAGTTATTATCTAGTGCGAATATATTCCTCCTGCTGAACCATCTGCTTTTGTTTTTATTACTTCCCATACTTTAGATCATTTTCTCCTCAGTGACTAGCATGATATTCAATGCCACAAAACCAAAGATGATAGTAAATTCAGTTATATTTGAGGCCAGGGCCTTCACACCTGCTGCCAAAAAGGCAATAACAATTGTCCAACTAAAAACTCATGTCAACACTTGATATTTTAAACAAAAATGACATTAAAGTATTAACAGTTTAAACAGGTGGGCTTGCTTATTCTTTTTTTTTTCTTTCCATTTGTTTTTAAATGACTAATTCATTGAGATTAGAAATATTTCAATGTTTTTATTTAGGTTAGGGCAAATATGTTTCAAGATCTAGTTCAAGTCATTAGAAAAAAATGTGAGACAGCAATGATAACGTGATAATAAATAATGAGAAGGCAAGAAAATAGGAAAAAAATGAATCAAAGAGAAATTAGCAATAACTGATTTATTTAAAGAAAACTAAGGCATGGCTAGAACTCTGACTTAAGATTGCAAGTCTAAATGGTGCAAATAAATGTTTTGCATACAAACTTACATCATTTAACTCTTGCAACATATATATTCAATATAGACAATTGTATGTATGTATGTATGTATGTATGTATGTATATGACTATAATTTGTGTGCATGTGTGTTAATGATATGCATCAAAATCAGATGCAATTAGATTGTAGTCAGGTCAGCAGGTGTTCCAATCTGTGGGAGAGGGGGCTACTATCCTGGCTGGGGTAGAAGAGATTGCGTAATAAAAGAAAACCAAGAATTGTCAAAAGTTTTTCTTTTGAAAGACTTGACAATTTCAGAAAATATCTACTCCTAGCCTAAAAAAATGAGTATAGACTCAAAATGTGCAATAAATGCAGGTTTATGAAATGAGAGAGTGAGGTTTTGTGTAAGTTTATAAAAAAAAAAAAAATCTTTTTTCATAAAATGTTCCTTTCAGAAATGATCCAATCTGACAATTTATAAGGGCTTTATAAAGAGAAGACTAATTTGAAACTGGAAAAAAACCTCTGCTGGATTTCTACATACATAATATTTTTTTTCGTGGGTTAAAGTCAATATATAGAAGTGAGTGTGTTACAAAACTGGACATTTTCTTTAATTATGTGCAACATAAGCATATAAAACACAGCTTCCACAAATTCAAGTTTGTACATGCAAATTCTCATTTTTGATAAGTGTTCCTGTGACAAGAAAACTGACACAAGCTACATATGAAGTTTGATATTTGTATATGAAATAAGTCTAAAAGAATTGTTAGTAACAAAGGGTGAAAATTCTATTAAGATGTTAGCAGATATTAAGACTTCCCAATAATGTGTGCAGTGTGAATATTCATTTAAATGCATTAAAACAATTTTGCTACTTTGAGGGGGGAAAATGTTTTATCAAATTCATTAATATGAAATAAGTTTAAATTTTATCTATTCTAAAGAGAAAAAAAAATTATTTAAAATTAAAGGTGATTTTCTGTAATTCAACCCAATTACATATTGAGTTTTAGAAAAACCAAAGATCAGAGAAAAGTATTATTCATAACTTGTATTTCAAGAGTAATATCTGTAGTACCTTGAAAGGAACTAACCTTTAGTGTGTTTTGTCTAGAGTTTAAAGTGAAATATATTTTGAAACACAATAAATACAAGCAGCTGAAATATCAGCAGATATTTATCATTAAAATGAAACCACAAGTCTCTGGTGATAAACAAAATAATAATGAAAAAATAAAATAAAAAGCAACAATAAAATGTCTACAAATATAGTGTTTGTCCCCAATATCAGCCTTGCTCCAGAAAAAAAAAAATGAGGAAATATGTCCCATATATACACAATTATTAACCCATATACTCAGAGGAGTGAAGAGAGAAAACACTATTAAAAACATTTTCTATACAAACTACTTCTCTTATAAACAAGACAAGTGTTAACCCAACTGTTATAACACTTAAAAAACTTTTTTTTTTTTCCAATTCATATTTATTCTAGCAAAATAATTTTCTTTTTAGTAGATATCTCTCCATAATTTTAAAGTTTTCAGATTTTTAGAATGGTGATTAAGTTATTCAAAAACTCAGATTCAGAATCTGAGAAAAGTTTGTGGTAGGAGCATTTTCAAGACATAGAAAAAATAAAATAAATGCTCATTGTGACAACAAAATGGATCACAGCTCATACCCAACATGCAAGAACCAAAATCAGAAAGATTAATATCCAATAAAAATCCTGTTAAAGAAAAAAAAGTTTCTTTAATTTTAAAAAAGAATTTGTGGATTTCCAAATTTGATGTTGATCATTAAATGATGAAGATTGAAACTCATCCAGTATTGAATTTTATTGTGTTCTTTCCTTTTCTTTTTATTCATTACATATAAGTTGACAAGACTATGGATAACATCAATCGTCATTGACTGGACAATTCATCTAGGGCTTACAGCCATATGTTGAAACACTGGTTCTCGTACAATCACCAAAGCTTAGCAACAACAAGCCAGGTCAGTGCCTAGATAGGTGACCACTTGGGAATACCAAGCGCTGTAAGCTTGGATGAGCAAGTGGCATAATTAACAATGGCTCAGTATTGGAACTCATTTCTCTTCCAAACCAAGTTCCAATTCCAGTCAGGTTTATTATATTCACTGATGTGCAAATACTCTTGGAAAAATTATGAATCCACCTCTTGTCCCTCCAGCTATGGATTAATTAGTAGAACTTGTATCAGTAAGTCATTATTTCTCAAAAATTCTTAATCTAAAAATAATTTATAGCTTTAAATAACCTGCAAAAGGTTGACAAGCCATAAAAAAAAAGGAGAGAAAAACATCATAGAAAGAGCACAAGTGACAGTAGCAGTTACAGTCAAAATATTAACCTGATTAAATATTTTGTCCTATAAGAAACTTTAGAGTGACAATTAAATTTTCTAGGGAACCATAATGAGGAAAGAGTGCTTGGAGAAATTGTCACTCACAGGACATATTGAAGACAAGAGGGACAGAGGATAGCAGCAAATAACCTACCTAATGAGCTTGTGTAAATAGTTTTCAGAACAAGGACTAGAAAGAGTAACAAAAAAACAAACATTACTCAGAGCTCCAAAAGACAGGAAGTTGTGGAGAGTCATAATCGTCCACATCCTGAAGGGACACTTCAGAGTTTATCTCATTATTTCCCCTGTGACAGCTCCACCGACAAATCATTTGCTAGTGTAGTAGCAGGATCATGAAGCAGAACATCAAGATCTGTGACAGACTAAAAGCATAATAAACATGGCTACTTTTTTTATATACCATGGCAATTATTTTATTTTATTTTTTTTTGAGCTTCAGTAATAAAAAGCAAACAACTTTCAACTGCAAAGTTATAGATTCGCTCTTCCTTTTCTTGGGCAAGGAATTATATCAATTAGTAATTTATCTGTCACAAGGCTGTAAGGTTGGAACATGGTTTGACATTTCTCAAAGAGGTCACTTCTGGGAATGACTTACAAGATGGAACATTGGGACTTTTATTTTTGTGCTTAGCATTTGAGATAACAATGTCATGACTTGGTTGAACATGGAATCTTGAATAATAATTTTGGAATTAAAAATAAAAAAATGTTGATAATATAACTGGCTAATCTTTGCTCATTTCAGTCATGTATGAATATGTCAATGTTAATGGCACAGAGAAACAAATACAATGAATGATTTTGGTAGAAGCTGACCAAGCAGATATAACTAAAAGTGACTTAGAATATAATTTGTTTTGACTACAATCATCTGTAGAGAAGAAAAAAAAAAAAGGATAAAATTTATTTTTCTCCATCAGTAAATATTTGAACAAGATTTAAAAATTTAAGTTTTTAAAATTTTAAACAATGAGGATAGACAAGAGAACTGAAAGCAAAAAAGTTTGAAATTCTTCCAAAAGGTTGGTGAACATTATTTTGACACACATATACAAGAATGCTTGTCTGTCCCCAATCTCAATAAGGTTCTTGTAATCAAGACATCATAGCTAGAAAGTATTTTTTTAATGTCAACAATCTGACCAAAGTGACAAGTACTTTTTTTTCAAGATTCTATAGTAAAAAAATGGCATCATTTATATCACAAGTTAAAAATAATCCGAAAAGATGATAAACAAGATTTGATCATTTACATGTGGACTGTTGTCCTCATGTTTGTTATCACAATGTTTTCACCATTGTGCCCTCTAATGTCCATCAGGTGTGTGTCGGTTTCAATAACCTTCAGAAAAGTTTGAACTGAACACTTTAATATAGAAAGATAGATTGCCTTGATCCACTGACAATGTCTAAGAATATCTCATCTAGTTCTTATTTTAGTACTGCTCGGTGTTACCCAAAGAATTGTTATAACATTATGTGATTTCTTTGTTTGAGGACTGAATCAGTTTATATATATATATATATATATATATATATCATATACCATTGAATACTGAAGATCCAAGAACATTTTCATATCATCTTGAGTCATCAACCACTAATCATTTAAGAATTGTTTAGCTTCCACATTCTAATCATATTTATTACAATTTGAACCTTTATCAAATAAAGGCTCAAACCCTTCAAATTTTTTTTTAATGTTAACAGATTAGTTATCAATCTGTAACTGAAATTTTTAAAGATTCTGTCTTAGAAAGATTCTTGAATATTTCAAAAACAAAATGTTTTTAACAGTATCCATTTTAAAATGCTTAAGGCTCCAAGAAATAATCTTTAAAATAATATTAAAAGCTTTAGAAATTTTAAAGATTTTTTTTTATGTTTACATATGGGGGGGGGGGGGGAACAAAATAAGGCAATGTTCCCTACCCTTTTCTAGAGATGCTGCATTGCCCTAAAAGCATTTAGAGAGTTTGTTTGGTTGAGGATGGGAGGAGGGGGAAATATAAAGTGAATGTGAAAGAAAGTGTTGATTTTTTTTTTTTACATGCTTGACTGGAAATTAGGAATAGGAAATGGTTAGGTAGTTGAAAGAGTTGGTCATGAAAAGTAAACCTGAATAGATGTCAGTAAAGCTTTAATGGAATTCAAAACTTCTGATAGGAGAGTGGGTGAAGGAACAAACAAAAGAGGGGGATAATAGAAGAGGGAAGAAATGATATATAAAACTGGAAGAGGGGCAGCAACTTAAGTGATTGGGAAATCAAAATGTGAGAAGAAAAATCCACTCTTCATTGAACTCAAAACAAAAAGAAATTAATTGAAATAATACAAGTGGATATAAGGCATTTTTAACAACTTTATACAAACTTCAATTTTGAGGGTTTCTATTTAAATCATTTTTACACACCATCACTCCAAGGGATTTCTGAATTATTTAAATCTTATGCACTTAAGGATACTCTTGTAAATCTGTGTTATTAGCAATTACACAACACAATGTATAAAAAGGTGGAAATTAAATCCAAAAGATATTAGTATATATACTAGTGTAATGTGTAATGTTTATTTTAAATACTGCTGTACCTTTTGATAACAGTAAATGGATGTTTGGTCAATGGTGTAGCCAGAGCCAGCAGTACATATCCTAATTTTATATCTCTTGTATGATGCAACCCCTTGAAATTAGCTTCAAAGTTAGATCTTCAAAAGTCGCATGATACTCGAGTATAAACAGTGCTTTTGATGACATTCCATCCTGATAATAGGAAGGATGTTTAATTGTCAAAATTATGGTAAGGAGAGCCTATCATTACTAAATTCAATCCTTCCTCATATTGTGGAGAAACTGTTGCCAGTCTCTTCCATCTTGAAAATTCCTATATCCAGGTACTACCATAATCATTAAATATTCAATATTTAAAATGACAAAACAAAAAACTATAAGTCTTGAAATCCTTTTAGTAAAGGCAAAATATCCTCAAAGAATAATAAAATGTTAAACATACACACACACACTATATATATATATATATATATATATATATATATATATATATATATATATATATATATATATATATTCTGACCAGCCACTGTGGTTCACAGCTAGTGCTAGAAGTACTGCATACATTTTCATTTTCAGAATCAGATTGGAATCTTTCAGGTTAATGATTTCACTACATCTGAAAGAAAAATAAGAACGTAAAAAAATTGCAAATGCAATTGACTTTCCATTTATAGCCCACTAAAGATATTCTCAAACATCTGGTACACACTATATATAGACATTTATATAGATATGTAAACACAAATGCATAATTTTTTTTTTCTCTTATTTTTGTCAGCTGGAGTTGTATATTTCTTTATAAGGGAAGATTCATCCTGCCTATAGTTACTATGCAATTCAGTTTTATAACTTGTTTTTGTCAAATATAAGCAGGATGAATCTTCCTATATATATATATATATATATATATATATGCACTCCTGAAAAAAATTATTTTGGTTGAGCTCTTAGAGAGAAATGTGAATTTGTAAACTGACTATTACTGCTGCAAGACTCTTCAATAAAAAAAATTGATTTCTCCAGTCAACGGTGTGTTTATCTAAAAATAAATACATCTAAATTCACCTTCATCCCTGACAGGCACTAATGGTTTAGGGGTAGAGTCTCCGACTGATACCAAATCAGTCTGGTTCTAATCTTGGCCTGAGGCAATCAGATGTCTAGCCACACTGACGAGCTGTGAAACAGTAAAACAGTCAGTGGATGACATATATACCCAATAATTATTTTTAGTTTTAGCTAGTTTTACATTTTCAAGATGTAACTAGCCTTCCTTTAACACCATCAGAATATTTATAAAAAGAAAAGCTAATGTTCTGGATAAAGTTGGCACCAATGGGTGTTAAAATCTTTAAAACCTTAAATTAATTTTATTACAGCATTCTTTGACATGAATACAATTTTGTTTCTTCCTACAGTTAGTGTGAGCCTAATGTCAGTAAACATAAAAACTGGAATTTTTAAATATCTAAAATAATCAAAACCTTGAATTTATAAACCTTTTAAAATTGCCAATAATTTTGTAATCTAAGACATTCTCAGAATTAGGCAGCATCTACCTGAAGGATTATATTGCTTTCAGTCAGATATGCGCAAGTGAAAAATCTCTACCCACCTGCACAACTATTTCCAACTCTAAAATGTTTCCAGTTACACAACTTTAGTTACAAAAGCTTATGTCAAAACAGTAATTCCACTCAAGCAAATTGTGACAATGAAATTGTACCCAGTTTTTCAATCAATTTACAAAATGTGGCTCAAATTCACACAAAGTAGCAGGATTTTTTTTTTTTTTTACACTTTGGTTTCATATTTATTTACATTTCTTTCAACCAAAATCATTACAAAATTACTGAATATTAAACATCAAGACATGAAACAGCATGAAAAGATTTAAAAATTTTAATCATGGAATCAGCTTTGGAAAGTTTGGCAAGAAATTTGCAATTTTATAAAATTCTGGATAATATTTTGAAGCTGAAAGGTTATGGCATTCCTGGATTAATTTTTGAACTGATTCAGTTTTTCTTATCAAATTGTGAAATGAAAGTTATCCTGAACAGTCACTCTTCTAGATCTATCTCCCTTTGGACATACTTTGTTCTTATTATTCATCAATGACGTTCCTGATGACATCAGTTTTCCCCTTGGTATTTATGCTGGTAATACAACTAGTTACTCCTGTATAGTAAGTTTAAACAGTTGGATAAGGTCAAATTGACAGCAGATCTCAAAAATGATCTACAGTCTGTTAACTAGGGGTAATAAATGGATTGTTAATTTTAATGCCACCAAAACAAAACTGTTAATTATCTGGGAGACCCCTTTCTGCTTCCTATCAGTATGGCTGATGCTAACCTCCAGGAGAATGACAAGTTGCACTTAGGCTGACATCAAGTGGAAAGATTATATTGAATCAATTGCTAGGTCTGCTGCTAAGAAAGTTGGTTTAATGCGTCACACCAGACAATTTTTCTCTTCAGAATCTATTGTACATATTTATAAGTATACCATTCATCCAGGCTTTAAATATTGCAGCCACATATGGTCTAGTGCTCCTTGTATATATTTATAGATTCTTGATAAAATCCAAAGAAGAAACAGCAATATTATTAGTCCTAACAAGGCATCTCAGTTTCGAGTCAGCTTCCCAATGCCAAAATGTGGATTCCCTTTGCCTTTTCTATAAATATTTTTATGGTAACTTTTTGGATGAACTTTGCTATGGTACCTAGAGATTTGTTTGAAAAACATTTATTCGAACTGTAAATTATTCAAATGAAAATTAATTGAAAGGACAATTATACTAAATGATAATTATTTGAAATGCAAAATTCTTTATGGCAATCAAAATGTAAAAATTAAAAGAGGAAATACACAAATGATAATTATTTGAAATACAAATATCATTAAGAAAACAATTTAGTAAGAAAAAAATTCTTATAACCTTAAGTTATACGATACTGCATGCAAATAGTCAACTACTGAAGAATATTTGTTAAAAAATGCCACTAATTTTTTAAGTTTTCCATTTATGTTACAGCATTTCTTGGCGCACTTGATATTTTGGCAACCTGCTCTTACTTTTGCAATATGAATTTCTTGCAAGTCCTGTTCTCTTCTAAGTGTGTCTAAGAATTTCCATATCATGGAATGGCACTTGCTGCAAAAGGCCCTATGCCATCCTTCCAGGGTGTTACTAGTTCAAGGTAAATCAGCATTGACTATCTCAAAGCAAGACCAAATATGTATTTCAAACCTAGGTATTTTGAATAACTATCACTTAGTATAATTTTCATTTAAACAAATGTTTTTCAAACAATTTTCTCAATACAGTACCTAGAGTTTATGAATTTACTACTGTCGAACTTTCTTTGAGCTTCATGCTTTCCAGCCAACTTTGATCTTCAAAAATTTAAATGCAATGTCAACTGTCTTGATTACTCTATTGTTCTTGTTCCTTAATAATGTTTCTCTTTATTCCGATTCCTTCACACACAGTAACCCATTGAGGTTTTACTGCTTTGCATGGATTGAAATAAGAGAAAAGTAATTTTTTGATTGATAAAAAAGATAAATTTTACTATCAACATTGCAAAAACCGGTGGCAATTTGGAAATGTGAGACCAACCGAAAAGATAAATAACCTAAATAGGCTCTTTTGTTCTAAGGCCTTAAAAATAGAAACTTTTTTTTTTTTTTTTTTTTTTTTTACAATCTACTAGGGTATTTACATTCACATATGAAAAGGAAAAAAAAGCTAAAACTTTAGCTCTTATGAAAACTGTGTTTATTCTTGTCTTGCTGGTTTAATAAAGGGATTGGGTGGTGGAGGTTAAAAAGAGAAAATCATGGGAAGTTGTAAACAAGAGCAGATATCTACATATCTATTTATAGGAAAGTTCAGAAAGGTTATGAGTAGCAGTCACACAGTGAAAAAGATTTTTTTTTCTTTTTTTGAACAGTCAGCTAAGTTTTTTTTTGGGGGGGGCGAGTATATAAATTTTTAAGATTGGAATATTGAGAAGTATTTTTACTGTTCAACTCATTTTTTCTTTAACAAAAGAATTTGGAAATGATTTGCTACATAATATTCGTAAAAGACTCATTTTAATTTTTGGCAGCATTTAGTAAGGCAGAAGAAACACAACCAGAAACGTGAAATAATACATTTAATAATTTAAACTATCATAGAAATCCCATTTTTCACATGGAAAAAGTCATGGTTATATGAGAACCAAATCATAAATTTTCTTAACACGTTGGCTCTCAAGCCTCATTTTCCTTGTTGTCCCAGGGTCCCAACAAGCAACATTGTTTCATATATGAAGCAAAGCTATCATAGGTAGTAATTATTTATTACCCATGATCCATCAGTGTGTCATTTGATACCCATGTCCATTTTATAATCCAGAGTCCCAAATGAAGACAAAATACAGCTCTGTGTATGTAAAAATTTTAAATATCTTTTTTTTTTTTTTTTTTGCAAAAAATATGGTTCTGGTGTATCAGTCTCATATGCAATCAATCACAGCATCCGACTCTCAATAATCCTAATAGAAGAGAAATTGGAAAACGAACCATCAGAGGGTCATGTGAGCCTTAGAGACATGCCACCATGACCCTCCAGGGGGTGCTGAGGGGGGGGGTCATGTAGGAGCTAACACGTTAAAGACTAGAAACTATCTTAGATTTTTTTTTTAATTTAAAAATTGCATTAATCTTTGAGAGGAAATAAGTTGACTTTTTTTCAAAGAGCCAAAAATCAAACATCTGAGTTAAGGAAGAAAATAATAAGAAATACGAGCAGGACAGTAGTGTGCAATGTGCTGCTGGAGAGTTTCAAATTAGAAATCTTTCACAAAATAGTGCAGAATAGCAAGATTAATGACAAAATTAAATTGTATTTATGAAAAGCAAGCCATCAGAGATAATATGAGAAAAAAATCTCAGATGGAATCACTCATTAATTTTTCAAAAATGTTAATTTCAAACTGTTTTCATTAACACTTATCCCACTAGTCTACACCACCCACACACAATTTTTTTTTTTTTTTTTTAAATACTATGTCCCTTCAGTACTTAGGCAATTATTACTACATATCTGTAAACTGCTATGCATTCTTGGAAAAAATAGTGGAATGGTTTCCCATTGCCTTCTCCAGTTTGGAGTCCAGAATTTTCTTTATCTTAGATTGTCTGTCACCAAGATGAGAGAGCCCAGTTTAGCTTACTATTTAACCTATCGTGATGAAAGGAGAGAGATTCATGCCTTTCTCAAAGGTATTAGTGTGAAAATGAATGCAACAGAAGAACACAGAATTTGCTCACTTGTTTCAATCTCCAAACATATCTGATACCTACCCACACATCTTCCAAGTTAACCCACACTTGAAATGAATCAGCTTAAAATTAATCAATTGATTTTCTTTATAATAAACATCAAATAATATTTAGCAATTGAATTAATAATACATCTTAGCATTGAGTAACTCACCTCTTATTATTATTATTATTATGTATTAGTATTATAGAATTAACAGCTTTATCATTTAAGGGTGACAATAGAGTTTTAACCTAATTCCTAAAACAAATTAAAATTTTAATAATTATCATATTGGTTTATATATAATTATTATTAACATAGAAGTGAAAACCTTCAATATCTATCAAATACTCAGTTTCATAATTTTTTAATCATTCATCAGGACTCTTGATAAGAATGAAATCATCCTTGTCAAGTGTTCCAATGAATGATTAAAAAAAAAAAAAAAAAATTACAAAACCGAGTTGACCTTCAATAAGTATTGAAGATTTTTACTTCTATTTTAATAATTATCACTCGTCTCATATTGAGCACTTTATTAGCAGAAATTCTGTTATATTTCATATACATTAAATTATATAATTCTGTGTATATTATTTGCTAGTATTAATAGCTAGAAATATATATATATATATATATATATATATGCACGCTGACACATACACACTTCTAAAGAATTAACTGATATGATTTTTTAATCTGACATTTTTATTACTTCAAACACTATTTTTAGAGGAAACCCACATTTGAGAAGTTATGTTTACTTTAAACAGTATTTATGTTCATGCAACAGTCTGCATACTGAGAATATTAAGTTTCCTCCACTACGCAGATTGCTAGATAAAATAAATGCAATGTCTACTCAAATATTGAATCCACTAAAATAATATATATATATATATATATATATATATATATATATATATATATATATATATATATATATATATAGCATTAAAAAAAAAAAAAATGTCTGTTCAATGGATTCATTAAAACTTTGGTATATCAACAATCATTTCCCCTGATACTTGGAAGGATCAGGTTTCTAAATTGCAAATTGTTCTCTTTTTGTTCTTTTCTAACTGATACTTTGAACAACTTTTCAATTATAACAAATTATCACTACAATGAGAAATATTAGTATTTGAATAATTTATACAATTATTATTTTTTTTTTTCAACTAAATGATAATAAAAAAAAAAAAAAAAAAAAATAGAACACCTGCCTCCAACAATCAGAAATAATTAAAATATTCCAATTGCATACAAGTATTCATTATTTGATGGTTAAGTGGTATTTATTGACAACAGGGCTGTCCTGACATGCAAATAAAATTATTAGCTGTATAAAATGTCACGGGGATTCAATGATTATATTGAAACTCCAATTGGCAAAACTCTAAAAAGCTAAGCATATTAATTTCTGGAATGGATCAATAATTCCCTCCATGCATCCCAGATTCTGATTACTCAACAGTTTGCAAATTTAGTTCATCCTTCCTTTATACAAATGCAAACCATTACTTGCATCCAATGTCATTATGACTCATGAGCATGCACGATAATACAAACGTTTGTTATTAAAACTTTTCTGAGACATTTTTTTCTTAAGAAAACCTTTTCTGTTGAAACATATCGGATATGAAATTTATCAAAACAATGCCGAATAGCCGAAGTAGCTGCCTCAAAAATTCTCTTTGTACTACAACAGACTGCATGAATTGTTGAGTAAATTGCAAACAAAAAGTTCAATCATTAATTGTAAACTAGTAAGTGAGAAGCATAAAGATTTAATGAGTGGATTATTCATTTATGTTTTACACAATTTACATACCTAATAATACACCAACACAATATATAAAATGCAAAGTGCAAGATTATAGCAATCAATAAACTGGCTTAGATACAAAAGAGCTAGAACACTTGGCAATAAATTTGCTGAGCATTTTGAACACACACAAATGAAAATTCACCAAATGGTAGGATATAAGATACTTAAGTTTTGAATTCTTCGTGGCAACCAGTAGCATCATTTTAATATTATGCCGTCATGAAAAGCATCATTCAAAATTTCCCTTCTTATCCCATCTTGATCATTTCTAGAGATCCGTAATAGTAGGAGAAATGAAAAAGGATATGAAAAAAATCTGATATACTTTCAAGTACTGTCCAACAAAAAGATAATATTTTACCAGTAATGACTGAACAAAATATAGATGAATAAATTCATAATATAAATATACCATAGTCTAATGCAAAATTGAATACAGGAACAGTTACTTGCTAAATTTAATTAAAAAAAATATTCAGTAGAGAATGTTTTTTAGCTTTTTATACACTAATCAATATTTGTCGTAAAATTATAATTGCTTAACCCCCCCCCCCACAATGAGATGATTCATATCAAATCTGATGTGAAGATCCTTTTCATGTGAATAAGTGAAAAAAATTGATGCTTAAGCAGTAAGGTATTTGTTCCATATGGATTAAGAACATTAACAGTTTGTTTTACAGATTGTGACATCTGTTAGAGAGATGTGATTAAATATACTTTAATGTAAAAAAAAAAAAAAAAAAAATATTCAATATTGTTGTTTAGATAAGCACTATAAAATAGCATAAATGCATATATTGTGGAAAACAAAATTTTCAACAATATATGCATTCTTTACATATTTATGGTTAATTTTTTTATAACTTTTATCCAAAATGACATTCTTGTACATGTAGTTACGGATAATATTTACATTAATTTCTAATTTTTTTTAATTAATAACTATTTGTGCTCCGTTAATAGCTATCTGGTGATGTGTTAAAATTTTGGAATTATGCAATAATAAAATTTTTAATTTCATCTGATAGATGTCGCGATTTGCTAAACCATAAGTTTATAATTGTACATTTTAATCATGTTAACATTATAACTGTGTATGTAAAAATGAAAAAAAAAGCACAATTTATTTTATGAGAAAAAGAGAGAAACATCTATTAAAAACCCCCATCAAATTTACAACAAAGGGAGAAAGAAAAAAACTTTAGAATATGAGAAAAAAAAACTAATTATATATATGATAGATAGAGAGGTAGCAGTGAACATTTGTAAAATTTAGAGTGTGTGTATATATATTGGTATGATCATTAATTCAATAAGGTCAAATTGGCAACGGATCTCAAGTGATCTAAAATCTACTGTTAACTAGGACAAAAAAATGGCCTGTTATTTTTAACATCTCCAAAACAAAATTGCTTTCTGTTAAACATCTGAGAGACCTCTTTCTGCCTTCCAACAGTATAGCTAATGCTAATCTCCAAAAGAGAGATGAATTGCATCTTCTCAGGCTGATCTAAAGTGGAAAGATTATATTGAATCAATTGCTAGGTCTGCTGCTAAGAAAGTTGGTTCACTGTCGAACTAGAGAATTTTCTCTCCAGAATCTATCTTACATATTTATAAGTTTACCATTTGTCCAGGCTTTGAATATTGCAGCCACATATTGTCTGGTTCTCATGCTATATATTTAGAGATCCTTGATAAAATCCAAAGAAATCAACAATGTTATTGATTCTGAGCTGGTGCCTCAGCTTCAGTCACTTTTCCACCATTGTAATGTAGCTTTCCTGTGCCTTTTCTAGAAATACTTTCATGGGAATAGTTTATGAATTTAAGTACAGTACTAGATTGGCAATCAAGTCTCATTATTTTACAGTTGAATTGGTTAGATGTAACTGTAAATTCTATGTTAACAGTTTCTTTGCTTGCACTTCTCACCCATGGAACTTTCTTCCAGATTCTTGTTTTCCAGCCAACTTTAATCTTCAAAAATTTAAATGCAATGCCAATTGTTATCTACCGTCTTCTTGATTCCTTTTTTGTTCTCACTCCTTTATTTTCTTCTTTCACACTCAGTAACATCTTGTATCTTTATTGCCTTAATTGTGGTAAAATGATTAACATACACACACAAAATAATCCATGACATATTGTGTGTATGAGTCAATGATTTCATAATTATTAATTATCCAATATTCAATATTTTCAGAATATATTTATATGCTAAATATAGCATGAATTTCAGCTTGTTTCAGTTTTCATTAAAAATACTTAAAATTATCTGGAGTGAGATTTTATTATCTAATTCATCAGTTAATAGTCTTCTTTTAAATTATATATATTAGTATAGTTAATGATAATTATTTAAAAATGTGTAAAGAATGCCTTGGGAAAGGTGGCCTCAGTAGCAAAACATAGTTTTGTAAATTTATTCAGTGGTGGGAATGCAATGCTGGAAATTGCAAAAAGGTTAGTCTTAGAAGACTTAAAAGAAAACTGGCTTCAGAAATGTTAAATATATTTGAGACAAAGTAAAAGGATAAGCAAGTCAAATGGTTTGGCCAGCAAGAAAATATCTTAAGCTGGTGTTTCCAATGTAAGTAAAGAGAAAAGAATCAAAATATTAAGAATCTTAGCCAAGAGCATCAAAGTAATCTAGTTAGCACCTTTAAGTAAACATCACCAAGATAAACGACCCAAAAGAGTTGGGTGAAGTAGTACATGAAAACGGATTTATTGACAATTTTTTGTGTTGAATGTAGAACTACAATAGATGAACCTGTTGACTGTGTTAGAGATGGGTCAGTTATCAAAAGACAACCAAACAACTTAGAATGCAACAAAGCAGTGGATGAGTAATGTTTTGGATGTTGGCAGTAATATTTATAGATTCATTCAAAGTTAATGTGGAAAGTTTTAAACAAATGCAGAGAATTATGAAGTTCTTAAAATATTAGTGGAACAGGTTACAAGAAGTTTTTAGTCAAAGTGTATATTCGTACAAGACAATGCTTCTTCACATTCTGCAAAGATGACTATTGCCTACCTTATCCCAACTTACCAAAGGTTTCAAAGATACCAAATTAATGGAACTGGCTCCAGCCACACCACATATTAATCCAATTAAAATAAATGGTCAACCCTTAAAATAGATTGGAAAATGATTCCCAAGCAAATAATACCTAAGAAGCAATAAAAAAATGTAGCAAATATTAAAGTTGAAACAGCTAAGTTTAAAACTAAAATTTGTAAATAATGAAAGTTGTAAAATGTCAAGGAAACCATATTAACATGAAATCATAATTTATTCTGATATATGGGATATCATGTTAATCAAGCACATTTCTGGTTTGTATATTTTGGATTTATTTATAAATAAAATTTTATGTTAAATTTACATAATAAAGCTTGACACCCACAACACAAGTTATAAATATTTTTAATAAGGATTGATATAAGAATCTGAAAATTGTATGCTGCCCATATAAATATCTTGAAAATTTTTACAAACATCACTTGGTTAAGACTAATTGCACTGTGAAAACACTGAACTGCATAATAATATCTGATGTATGAAAAGGAGAAAATACAGGGAGAATATTGATCAGTTTGGAAATTACAGTGACTCATAGGATGACAGATTTATAAAAAAAAAAAAAAAAATAAGAACAGTAAAATTGGAGCATTAAGTGAATAAGAAAAAAAAAAAAAAAAAAAAAGTAAAAGGAAGAAGATAATGTAAATCATTTGATGAAAGGAGTTCAAAGGGAATAAGTAGAGCAAGCCTAAGTCAAGCTATGAAAAAATTTGGAGAATATGATTGGCTCATACATTGACAATAATGTTGAGCCATTAATTCCCTTGAATGACTTTGTAAGGTGACAGGTAGGGTGGGGGGTTGTCATGGACACTGAGAAATTGGGTTACAGGGCCAAAAAACAGTCTAGATTAAAAGTTTTGTTGACAAGGATCAAATAACATCTTATAGCTTGAACACTATTCAGATGCTTACTATGCATGAATTTTTATTATCTCTCTCACACACGTTCAAGCCCTCTGAAGATCACGTGAGTGTTAAGCTCAGGTTACAACTAGGGTCATCCTTTCATAGGATTTAATGTCATAAGCATCTTTTTTTTTCTGTCTAGGCAATCTAGGCTTTGAGCACTTTACTGAATCAGTAGGTTTGCCACTAGTCCTTTTTTTTCTTTTTCAGTATTGTTGTTTTTGTTTGATACTTTATCTGGATAAAAGTTTTAGGTTTTAGCAAGTTTTCCATTGGCTCCATCATTTTTTCTTTTTAATATGTTACACATACACACTTGAAAATTTCTCATGTTTTTAAAAACATCTTATTTGAGAAAATAAAATAAATGAATGTAGTTCTGACTCAAATACCAGTAATAAAGCCCTTAAATTTTCTATAAATTCTTTACACAAATATTTATTTTAATATTTTCAAAATTCTAAATAGCTCTGACATTCTTACATACATGTCAAAGGAGGAAATGAGAAAACCAAAGGCAGTGTAATTTAAAGCTCAGTAGGTAATTCCAGCCTTGAATCCAGTGGTAAAAGAAAAAATAAAAATGTACAAAATCATAATTGGAGATACTGAAGGTCAACAAAGAACTTCATTTCAGCTGCTAAAAAAAAAAAAAAAAAAAAAAAAAAAAAAAAAACTTTGTCATAGTTTTAGTTTTGTCAGATTAAAGCAAATATAAAATTAAAAGAAACCATTGCGATGATAACAACACTAGACCTAAATGGTAAGTTGGCAAATACCATTAAGCCACTGTCTTGCTGTTTGAAGATATAGGGTTAAATTAACTCTTCTAACAGTTGATTTTCTGTTCAAAAACAAAAAAAGGCAAAGTAGTTAGAGAGAATGGGAGGAGAGATGCAGCTGGTTATATTACAACCACTGCTACCGAAATAGTAACAGTGATTTATTATTCTTTACTAATATTGATGCATTAAAAGAAGGAAACGTTTGACATTGTGCTTTTATTACATTTTTTTTTATATTGTTAAGTTTAAAATCTATCTGCAAAGATTTTTGTTCTTACATGTTTACACCAAAAGCTTTAAGAAATTGATTCCACCTGCTTTTACTTTTCAAATATTGAAAAGTTTGTTTGAATTTATGGAATGAGGAGTTATCACTATTTACACAAGCTTATTATCTTTGTTGTTGTTATCATATTTCTGCAGTTGTGCCCTCAGGCCTTCATCCAGTGTATGTCAATCCAGATAACCTACAGGGAATTCCAAACTGAACCCATTATTTAATCTATGGAAGTAGACGGTTCTCATTCCACTGTCCATGTTTAGAGAGATTATCTATCGGGACAATAGCCTAGTGGATTAAAGCTTTGGTTTGTGAATTTAGTAACACAGTAATTGCGAGTTCAGTCTTTTGATAGAGCAGTGTGTACTTGAACTTAATAGAAACACGACAAGCAATAATTGAGCAGTACTAAAAATAAGAACTAGACAAGAGCAGTGGAACGAGAACAGTCTATACCCATAGATTAAATAAAGGGTTGTTCAAAATCCTCTGTAGTTTACCATAGACCTGATGAAGGCCAGACAACACAATGGCCAAAATGTTGTGGTAACAACAATGATGAGGACAATAGTCTGCATGTGAATAATGTAAATATAGAAAAGTCTTAAAACAAATTTTAAAAATGAGATGCAGTTTCTTGTTTTATTCAATGTCAAATTGTTATTACCTTTAACAGGACAGATTAATTGAATTAACAAAGAAAAAAAAACTCATTGAATGGACAGAATTTTTATGAACATGAAAGATCTGAATAAAAGAAGCCTTGAAGTGGTGGGGGCAGAAAAGAGTGTTTAAGAAAAATTCTGGGGAAAAAAAAAAAAAAAAGATTTCATTATATCAGAATAAAGTATAATTTTATTTCAGAAGTTCTGAAAATAAAGCATTATTCAGACACATAATCAGAGAAATGTAAATGAAAAAAATATGAACCTATCCTTTTTTTTTTTTTTATTAACTGACCCCCAATTTAACAAGAATCCATATTGTTTGATGAAAATTTAAACAATGTGAAGTGCTAGAACAAAATCACAGTACAGTATAAAAATGAATGTCACATCAAACTAAATTGCTTGTCAAATGGAGTAATCTTGACCCGTTCATATGCAAGGGTCAAATTCCTTAACAATTATGCCATTGTCTGTAAGATCTGGCAATTAACCAGAACATTCTGACATGGTAGAGAAGACTAAAATAAGAGTTATTTTATGAGTTAATATGAATTCTTCTAACATTCTTGAAAGATTTTTCCTTTCTCACCACTCCTAATAATTGAAGAATAAGTTAAGATTACCCACATCGGCAACACAAGTGAATAATTTCCCTGAAATAAGTGAGGCCCAGTAAATATGAATTTTAATAATATATCACTGGTTGATCATCATCATCATCATTTTGTTTGCTTTGCTTTTTTTTTTTTTATATCAAAGTGGTTTATTAATCAATTCCATATGTAAAAACTTACAAAAATTCCACTGAACTTTCAACATTCCAAGTTCAATATAAATTGTCATCTATACCATTACTGACATTAATTTCTAAGAGAGATGTCATAGATAAAATTGAGATGATACTAGTAATATCAAGTTATGTGAATTACAAATAATTGCTTGAAATGTTGTCTATATAAAAAGGAATATAGTGGTTTATAATATTTATTATACAAAGTCATCTTTTTTCTTTCATTTCCTCTGATGAAAAAAAAATCAGGGTGGAATAAATAGTGAAATGTACTTATACTCCATGGTTGGTGGAGATTTTACAAGTAAGCAGTTTGAGCAAAATTCTACTACAAACAATGAAAAGCTGATTATTCAGAATAGAGATATTCTGTGAACAGAGCTGTTATTGCAAATAGTTAACCTGTAAGAAAAATATATTTTTGAATATAAAGAATGTACTACTAAGTAAAATTTGTTGTGACTCATGATATAACCATGCTAGATTTTGCTAAACTTACTGAGGAGGAAGTAGATGCAATAGCCTTCACCAAAAAAATAAATCTACATAGATTATGGCCAATATTGTGTGATTTAGTGAAAGTACTTCTGGATGCAGTGTTACTTTAGGACATGGTCAGTCATGACTCATCACAAATTCTTAGCAATGTGTATCTTTATTATCCCTCTTGCCTTCAATATACCCTGTGAGGATCAAATTTTCTAAACATTTTTTTTTTTTTTTTTTACTCATGATATGTCTTAGAATTTTCGTTAGTACCTTTCTTATTCTAAGAATTCATTTTTTTTTCCATTTGTTCACTCCATGGAATTCTTAGTATCCTTCAGTAGAACAGTTTCTGTTGTCTCATGTTCCCTCTTCATCTGCCAAAGAAATTGTCCAGGTCTCACTGCCATATAGGAGAAGTGATATTTCATAGTAGTTCAGTATTTGTTTCTTTCTAATATTTTCCTGTTTCTTAATACTTTACTAACATTTTGGAAGGCATCTCTTGCTACTCCAGTGTATTTCCTTATTTATGTGCCACATTTCCAGCCTAGTGCTATAATTGTTCCCAGATTTTTAACTGCTATACTGGTTTGATTGTGACATCTCCAATTCATAGCTCTCATCTTGAGCTGTCCCTCTTGCTGACAATCATACATTCTGACTTCTTACAGCTGATTGTCCTTCCTTCTCACTTTGCTACCTACTCTTGGAGTGTCTTCAGTTTCCTTTCTGTGTTTACCAACAACACAGTGGCATCTGTATATCTTATGTGGCTAAAATTATCTCCCACCAATATTAAATCCTAGTAAGAAAAAAAAAAAAATGAATAATATTAGTAAAAGTTTTGGAGGCTAGGCCTTTAGTTCAGTTTATTTCCTTTTTTTTTATTAATCTACCAATAAACATTTACATATTTGGGATTGATAAGTAATTGTACAAGAGAAACTTCAACAGAGTTCTACCTCAGTTGGTTGTCAGTGCAAGTTCACATGATTAAAAGCCAACAGTTTATCAAGCTAACGAGATATTTGATAGCAAGTCAATTACAGTTAAATAACTTAGGAGTTCCTATTGATCCTAACCAATCCTAATCTGTTTTTTTTTTTTACATTAAAAGCTAACGCTTCCATGGTTGATAAATTTTGTAAATTATTGTAAAGTTCTAACAACAATTAGCATTTAACAAATTAAAAACAATATAGACTATTTCTTAATAGAGAAACAAATGGAATAAAAGTATCATTTAAAAAATAAAATAAAGTTGGTGCCTTCCATTCTGCCATACATGGATAAATAAACCCAACATTCATTATTCAATCCCAAATTTCATAAGATAATGTAGTCAACAGCAATAAGTGATAAAAAAAAAATTAAAAAAATATACTCATCTCTAATGAACTTAATATTGGCAAATAGTTTCCACTTTGCAAAGTTTAGGATTGGAACAATCAATAGTTTTTGTCACAAAGGAATGGTTGGTTTCATTCTTTCTAAACAATGTTATAAAGTAAATCATTAAGAATATTCATGCCATTTTAGAAACTGTTTGAAGGCATGTAAAGACAGGTTTATCATGAAAGATTCAGAATTTCAAATAAGTGAATAATTAAGTAACCCTAACAGCAATAAGAGAAACTGTGGCCAATGCTAAAAAATAAATAAATGAAAAGGTAAGAAAAGAATCTCAGAACTTAAATTCTAAAAGGGTGAGTCATAGATTCTCACTGTCCCTTACATAGTTTATAGTAGAAACTAAGAATGTTTCTAACAATCAAGAATGTTAGTCAGAAGACTACCAATATCTTTAGCTCAAAATCTCAGGTTCCAAAGCTCTGCAGAAGAAATGAAATCTTCTAAAGGGAATCCTGAAATAGACATGCTATGAAGAGAACAAGGGTCCTGAGGGCAATCAGCCAATAAAAAGTTGTGGGTGAACATATTAAATATCTGTGAAAGCTGATAACAAAAAGCTATTTTAAGCAACAAGCAATAGCTTCATTTGTTTTAGAATTTTTTTCTTTCTTGTTCTCATTTTTGTTTGCTCAAAGTCAGCTAAACAAATTACCTGTTATGTTTTTTAGTACTTCTTAGTATCTTTGTAGGCGTTGGAGTAAGAGAAAGATTTGCTCGACTAGGCAGTAGTACAAGTTATAAAAGACTAAATAATTGAATAACAAATGAGATCAACTCCAAACTTATCTCTTTCATCTCCAATATTACTTATTTGTGCAAAAATGTGGTCATTTTCTTACTTTGAAAATCTCTCCCTCACACGACACAAAAAGTTATATTTTTAAGAGTAAAGAAGTTTTAATTGCAAGAGTTACTTTTAGAAACCAACAAACTATTATCTGATACTAGCATCTTAAAGACTTTTGTATTTGTAAAATTTATAAACATAATGTACATATACCTGTTTATATATATGTATATAATCTGCCATTTTGTTTCTACCCCAAGCAATATTTTTATCAAATTGCTGAATTATTTTTGATAAATCAATTTAAAAACTTCAATCTCATACAACATTTCAGGAGCAATTAGGTTTTTTTTTATTGGTAATTCTAGAAAAATTTAATCAATGTCTCAAAGAAACTTATGAAAAAACACCTTAGAATTTAGTAATAATTTAAAGATGGCCTCATTATATATAATGTTTATTGTGAATGTCAGCCCTAAAATTTTGGAAAGTTGTAAAATTTCATTGCTTTTTTTAGCATGAAATAAGAATCAGCCAATTAATGAAGAAATCTGTTTCAACTTTCATTTACTTTTTATTTACTCCAAATTTAAAAACAGATCATGTCATTAAGTAGACAGCTATGCTACCTTCATTGGTTTGTTAACAACTGCTCAATCTGAACATAATACTTACTTACAATGTTAAAAGAATATATTTTGGCTAAAATCCAGGTTACCTCAACTGGTATGAAATCAACTTAGTATCACTTCCTATGCAGAGATAATATTAAGTTTTAATACTTATTGTGTAAAAAAAAAAAAAAAAAAAACAGATTGCAGCTTATATAATGTAAAAAATTATTCAACATTCAATACTACTCATTACTAGAATTTTCATGCTTTAAAATTTACACACAATAAATGAGAGTAACTGAGAAACAAGGTGTGCTAAATTCAAAATTAAAAGTTAACATTATTCTACTTAGGTTTTAAAAAAGAATATTGCATTGTGTATAAGTCTTTTTTCAGATTTTTGAACCTCTTGGATTTTATAGATCTCTGATCAAGTTAAAAATTCAATCAGAAGAATGCATGCAACCTAAGGATTATTAAATAGCAGACTACAATTTTGTTTACTGTGACAAACATAAAAAGTAATTGACACTCTAATTTGTATCTTTAAACCTACTTTATATAGAAAGAGTAGATGTGGTATTTAATTAAATCATTCTAAAAACAAGGATAATGAGAGAATAAATAATTTCATTATAGACTAAGAATTCCCTATTTGTTACCATTTATGGAAAGACTAAGTAGAATAACATTTGGAAAGAAAGAATGATTCATTTGCCAAACAATAAGTGATAAGATCAAATTTTGATATTGTCAACAATTAGTCATTAGTCAATCTCAGACTCAAAGGTGAATCTACATCAATAACAATCTACCTCTTTGCCTGCTCTCGGCCTCTGAGCTAGCTGACAAGGACTTATCTGTACCAGTGATAAAATACCTTAGAGATTGCATTTATCTTTCTTAAAAGAGACTGGCAGGTATAGACACCACCAAAATCAGATTAAATTTACTCAGGTAAGTAGACTGAGATAGGTGAGCAAACAAGTTGAAAATCATAACCCACATATGTAATATACAAATGAGAGGCAGAATAGTCAACTGAGATGCCAAAGCAAACCTTTGGAGATAAAATGTTTATTTGAAGTGTACCTATACCTGTACATTGCCTTCACTCAAAATTGCAGTGCCCCAGATAAACGGAGGATGTCATTTGATATACAAGCACTTGATGTTATGAGTGACACTTATAGTAATGAGACATGAAACTGAATCAAAGCAACTGATTAAAAGAGAGGAACATTGGAAAAAAAAAAAAAAAAAAAAAAAGAAATGCTTAATGACCAAAAATACTTGGCAACTGAAACAAACCAGCTTTTTCTGGTTTCATGACAAAAATATGAACAATTTAATATGATAGTGATTCTAACCTAGATGATAAATAGCTTTGTTTCAGTAATAGTTCTGAATTCAATACCTCGTCCCAGGTAACTCAGCTCAATACAACATGAAATAAGCAAATATTTTATAAACATTTGTATACTGAAAAAATTGCAATCAATTTTGCGTTTAACCTTTTACCAACAAAAACTAAATTTAACAGTTCACGATTTAAAGAAAAAAATAAAAAACAAACATACAAATAATCATATACCATTTTTTTTCTATGTGCCATGTCTCTTAAAGACATTGGCAACTATGGCTCTCCACAATATCCTATGCACCCTAAAATCTATATAAAAAAAGATCCACTGAAAATAAACTTTAAATTCAGTCTGCCAAAAGAGCATGTCTTTCATTTAATGTACTTAGTTAATCAGTGTCTAGTCTCTATACACCCAATGTACTGAGTACTTTGCATCATTTTTTCTAGGCTGTAGGAGTGTCTTGCAGAAGGGTCAATTCTAACAGTTTCCTGCCCAGCAAAAAGAAAACTACATTGAATCTAGTTAACAGTTTAAGTGGAAGTTATAATTTCATTGTTGAAATTGCTCAACCTAACAATAAGTTACATGCTAATTGTTTCTTCTATAATTCTTGCTTGTCAAAGTCTCAAGCTTCTTGTTTTCCTGTCAGCTACAATTTTCAAAAATTAAAATGCAACATCATCATCTTTCTCCTTGCATCCTGTTCTTTTATTGCACTCGGTTTTTCCCTTACTTTTTTGTCGTTCTTATTGCCTTGCTTGGGATGAAATGTTACAAGAAAAAAAAAAAAACTAGAAATTCCAGGTGACATGAAAAGGGTACAAGTTACAAATGCAGAGTCTTAAATTATCTACAACAAATAATTAGTAAAAAGATAAAAACTACCTATTTGCTTTGAGCATTATTCAAAGTATACCCCTAGTACAATTTAATAATGCTATCCACAAAGGTCAGATATGATTTATAATTAAAAACAACAAACAAAAAAGGTCCCACTTTGCAATAATTTTTAAATATTTACCTCTCAATGTTACTAAATGGAAGTTACTTTTGTTGTTTGTTTTTATCTACATATGCTTGCAACATTCAAAAAATGATCCAGACTAAAAGTTATTCATATGGCTTTAAATCTATGAAAACTAATAGATTATTTGAGATATATATATATATATATATATACATACACACACACGTGTGTGTGTGTGTGTGTGTGTGTGTGTGTGTGTGTATTTATATTAAATAACCTGAGTATAATTGGTTTGGAAGCTATAAAAAACAAAATCTTTAAGAAATGATCTCCAATAAAACCTGATACTCATTATAAAGTAAAACAAAGTTTTATTAGAAAAGACAGTTCAATGTTAAAATAACCACTCATGTTGAAATTCTATTATTGGGCAAGTACCATGAATAAATAGTCTTTAAATCATGTATTGCAAACAAGATAAAACTGCTAAGATTATCAGTAACAACATCTTGTCTGGCCGTGGCAGTAGTAAGTAGTACAATGAATTGAATATAGAAAGTAATGGAGATAATTCAAAAGCAAAACTGTCTCAGTCTCATTTATAACAAATAGAATTTATGCTTTGAAATAAAATGAGAAATGTCACCCTTTGCTTGCAGCAAATGGAGACATTTTGCAACTAAGTTTAATATAAAACCACTTGGGTAGATTTTTAAAAACCAATATTGGACTCCAATATTAAGAGGAGATTAATAATAGTGGTGATGAAAAAGTTTTTTTCTAGGTAAGTAATAACTGACAGGTCATAAACGAAAATCATTTAATGGGTCAAAAGTGAGAAAAATGAACAGTGTGATCTTAAACCAAAGAGATGTCAGAAAATCTCCCCACACTCCAAAGGTTACCATTTTTTATTAGCGACTTAAAAGTAATAATTTTGTCTCTAAGATGGATAGAAGAAAGGACATTTTCTAGTTGTGAAAAGTTAGAACCTACCAGATAAGTCAATTCATTTTGAATATGATTATTTAACCAGGTTCACTTGAAATTTGGATAGTCTATTTCAACTAGATGGGTCAAAAATTAATGAGATGGTGACTTGATAAAAATCACCCATTTCCCAGCAAGCCTGGACCACTTATGGGGATGCATTGGGCCCGTGAAAACATAGTGACTAAAATTCTTAAGTCATGTCAGTTGTGCATTCTGCCGTTAGTGGAGAAACAGTTTACCAATATATTTAGCCTGATTTTTACCAAGTATTCCAGAGATATGGCCAGCTAAATTTGACAAATCTCAATGTTCTAAATATCACTAAATATTGCCTTAGACAAAGAGATATATTTTTTAGAAAGTGTATAGAGTAGAATAAACTTTTGCAGTAAGCATATGTAGTTCAATAATTCTGGGTAATTTCTATTGAAACTAGAAAGAAAAATGTAACACTATATAACACGTTTTAAATTACAAGCAACCAAAGTAAGCCACAGTGACAATTAATGGCAACTGCCATAAACATTAATTTCTATATATTTGAACTTGTCATCATCAGTACAGTAAATAACAGTAAAATCCATTTTTAGAATTGGCAAATACTACACCCAGGAAGTACAATTCCATGGCATCTTACCAAAAACTAATTGAAAAGTCAAATCCTTGTCAGAGTTTATTTTGAAACAAAATATTAGTCAGCAATATTCAGATTAGTACTGTTAGTACTAGTGTTAAAGAATTTGGAGCATTATAAGCATTTATTCAAATTGTAACAGCTGAGATACTAAGAGCAGCTCGTCATAATTCCAACAGATTTAAAAATCAAGAATCTAGTTCAGCCATTACTGACAAAGCATCTCAATGTCTATGAGCAGAATTGAGAGATAAAAAATAAAAGTGGCTTTTCATTTTTCTTCTCATATATAAACAGAAAATGAAATCCTAAGTACAAATATAGTATCACATCTTTAAATGATACATTAGGTTCTACCCTACTTTATCCAGTTTTACTTTCCACAGTTTTATATGCCCAAAAATAATTTCTAAGTTTTACAAGGCACAAGGGTAGGGATGCTAGCAATTCAAATATGCCAAAGATAAGCCATAAAGTGTTTCCTTTAAATGAAAAGGTGAAAACTACTAACTAAATAAGGAAAGAAAACAATTATATGCTGACAGTGGTAAGATCTATAGTAGCAATAAATCTATACAGCATAGAACTTATTACAGTAGACAAGTAGATTTTCTATTGGAAGACCTCATAACCACCATCAAGAAGAGGAAATTTCAAATTCTATAGCCACATCATAAGAGCCAACAATGCTTCCTACAAGGTACTATACCACCCTGGGCAAAAGAGAGACAGGGGAAAAAAAGGGGAGGCTAACGGTGTCACTGAGTGGGCTGGCAGATCCTTGACAGACATTTGCAAAGCAACCAAAACATAGGAAGGGAATTGGTCAGGTACTCAGAGGATGACAGCATATTGTTATAATTGTCCGATTTTACTAGAATTTATCTCTTGTGCCTGATTTACATTTTAAACTTTTTCATATGTATGCATATATATGGCTGTTTCATTCATTTTATACAGCTTATCAATCATTTTAGGTTATTTAAAGCAAGAAAAAAATTCTTAATTGTAAGAATTTTTTTGGAAATAATGATTTAGTGATACAAGTTTTACCCATAGTTGGAGGAGAAGAGATGGATTCATATCTTTCTCAATGGTATTTGCACATATGTGAATATAATGAACCTAAATGGAATTGGAACTCAAGCTCTCTGATGAACAAATCCAAGCCATTATTCATTAAAACACCTGCACATCCAAGCTTACAGCACATGGTATTCCCAAGCAGTCCCCCTCTAGGTACTGACCAAGCTCAATACTGCTTAACTTCAGTGATTTCAAAATGATGTGGCTATAAGCATTATATATATACACACACACACACAAGGGAAAAAATGCTATGCTACTAACCATAGTTTCAGACAAATCTACCTCACAATAAGCAGGGAGATTACCTAAGTAACACAGCAAGAAAAAGTGCTTTGCTTTTCAATACATTCTAGTCTTATGATAGGATTTTTAGTAAGTATAAATAGCTCTGTCGACATCTAAAAGCCACATCTTGATATAACGCATGGAGGAATCAATCAATAATGGTGCTGGTCATGGGAAGCATAATGTTTTTGTACAAATTTGAGGTAAAGTAAACTTTCTCTTGGACATCTTAAGTGAATCTGTCAAACATATAATAATGCATTATTGCTTCTATTCTTTACAAGATTTCTCATTCCAAACAAGTAATCCACTTTCTAATTAGGCATGTGTATCATATATCAATTAAAAACTTGCTCAAACTTATTAACACAAAACGGCAGGTATCCCTGCTAGTTGAGGCACTGAGTTAGCCAACCAAGAAGTCATTGCCAGCCCTGTGTATAGTGACAACTAGCTGATCCTGTTTGGCAAGCATCCTGATGCCATATAAATATGGCCTTGAGTGAATACAGGACATATTGGAGAAAGCAATTTTATGAAGCTGGCTGTGTTAACTGGTGAGTAACAGAAATAATGGAAAGGCAGACAGACAATTAAGGGTAGAAAGACTGCAGATAGATAAGACAAAAACTCTTTCTTTCCTTCACATCATGTATGAAAATATATTTATGAGAAAATTGTACATATATATATATATTAATTTATGCATGTTAGGTAATCTTACCAGCCAGTACAAAATATATATAACAGGTAATTTTTTTTTCTTCTCAACATGTCGAAGGCTTTGGTACTAGTAGTAGGAAGAAGAGAAGCGTGGTGGGGTCATATAGTGATAAAATGTCCAGGCTAGAAATTATGGTGGGACAATTATTCAGAAAGAAAGAAAGACTGAGCTTATCACTTGAGTTACACGGAGGCTATTCAAGCAAATGGGATATTAATTTGTTATTGGAATGTAGCTTAAACTTGAATAAAGTGTGACAGAAAACAAGAAAATAAGAAGGCAGCCATATATACATGGCTCTCGCTCAAGCTCTCTCATATATATATATATATATATATATATATATATATATATATATATATACACACACACACACACATAGGGAAAATAAATTTGCAACTGACCTAAATATATTTATCTCAAGATTAAGACATATGTAATATAGCTGGATTACAATAACTGATCACATAATACAAATCAATATGTGCACTGGTTCCAAAATAAATGATGTAATAACAGTATACATACCCCATACTAATTAATACATGGTACAACATTGGGTGTTAAAGCAAGTTTATACTCTTCTATACAATCATACAGATGGTGAATATCATCCTGTGAGACATTATTTTATGACTGACACCTGTTGACACAATACAGCAAGAAATGTGAATGATCTAACTAAATATGTTAGGTATCATCCATGATGTTTGCAACAATGGGTAACAGGTCTGGCAATCTTACTAGCTAGGAAAGTTGTCAAACATCTTTCAAAAACAGGTTGTGTAGCATGGGTATGATTTGCACTGGTTGGAACAGAACAGCAGGATTAGTATTCTGAACATACATGATACTGTTCACTCAACAAACGTCATATGTAATCAAGAGTTATAACTTATAGCAGCTCAAACTATGATGCTCGGGGTTAGGTGTGTCAGAAGTGAATACACACTAGAACATATTCTTCCAGGTTTAGATGAAGCCAGCAGAACCTCTTCTAACTGAACACTACAAAGTGCCATTTGATCCCTCAGGCTGCCCCTATCATGACATCACTAGAGATGGGCCCAACAGTGTTGAGATGTAAGTGAAAGTCTGGTTAAAAGCGCAGGTTTCCATATTCCTGCTGCAATTTAACAGTCTTTTACTACTGCTCTTACAATAAGGTTATCTTGGCAATTATTGGTACTATGTAGTTGCCCAGAATCTAGAGTATGAATGGAGGAATGTTCATTTGAACACAGTTATCAATACTGAAGTCATATCATATGCAGCAATTCTCCAAAATGACTGTATGGAGAGTCTAGTTTTAACTACCTTCAAAAAGACCACTTGATTCTACTGTGACTATCATTATGTAAACTTTCTTTTTATCAAAACAGGCATGTATTGATTTTAATACAAAAGACAAGAAAATAAGAAACATTAGTGGTATATTGTTTTTTTTTTTTTTTTTAAAGTCAATATATATATATATATATATATATATATATATAGCTTATAGATAAGGTACTTTAACTGATGAAATCTGTCAAAAGTTGACTGTGGTAATATTTGTGGTAGAGATTTCTAAATTAAAAGTATTATGCAATCTGACTGAACATTTGAGGATGAAATGAAAACATTACTTGAAAATAAGCAACATCCTATGAAATCCTTAAATATTGAAAATCATTTGCAACAGCTTTATGTTTATTACTTCGATATGTGGTTTCTACATTAAAACAAAAAAAATGTAAAGGACAGTGTTGAACCAAAGAAGTGCATTCTCTGAATATGAGCTCCTATCAGAGACCCAAACGATTGAGTCAAACAATAACTGCTCTCAAACCAATTGAAAGGCAGCAATCCATATGTGCAAAAACAAACACCCAGAATTAACAGAAAGGGTCTAATATTTCATGTGAGACTACACGTTTTTGGGGACCATGCAAAACTTTTTACAAGTCGTCAGAAAAGTTTTCTCTTCTCTGTTGTACACAGAAATATTGTACCAAGATGGAGAGATTCATGTATTTTTGAGATTAAACACTGTATCTTAAAAGCAACCTGAAAAGATAATGTTAACAATGTTGAGGTTAAAATTTTCATAGCCTAACAATTTATCTTTTAACTTTTCCACACAAATCATTTCAGACAGGATCAAAAGAAACACTGAATGCATAACCTTTGACATCATCTAAGATACAATGGGTTTTTTTTTTAATAGATCTTCGTTAGGTAGTGTTTGAAATTAGCCTCCAGTCTAATACTTTATCACTAAGTAATTCTCTTAAATACTAATACTTAAAAATCAAATGCAAAGATTTGGAAATTGAGCCAGACAAAACAAGCAATGCAACTCTTGGGAAGAAACTGTTCCATTGATGTAGCAAATATTAAATACAAAGAAAAAAAAAATCATACAAATAATTTAGTTACATTAAAGAGAAATTATCTGATGCTACTTAAGCATGTAATCTACATGCATGATTCTTCTTAAATATGTGATCTACCTTAAAGAAAATTATCTACAGGCACAAATTTACTTAAGTAACACCTAAATAGCAAAACATTACAATCACCTCTAGATTTCATTTGCTGGAAAATTATGTGATCCAATGCCCCAAATTTATTTATTGCATTTCTGAATGATGTTCAAACTGTTTATAGACAGTCATACTATTAGTTAAAATAATATATATTTTTTTTATCTTATCATATAGTAATACATTATTATAGTATATTAGCTAAAGATTTCTTTCTCTTATTCCATATATATATATATATATATATATATTAATGCAGAGAATCAACATATAGATCACATACTTTAGTAATATGTTGTTCAGGTAGATCAGACTCTGAAGGTAGATCACATACTTAAGGAGCAACAATTATTTTTTTAAATGGGGAATGTGTCTTGTGGAAAATAAACAAAGTGATGATTTGAATGATGAAAAAAAAAAAAAAAAAGTTTTATTAGATTAATTTTTTTTATTTTTATTTTATTGCAACAAGCTCTCTCCCAAATGTATCCCAAAAGAAAAAAAAAATTCACCCATCTATGATAGTGGCAAGATGGGTTCTAGAGTGAAGAGATCTAATCCTGTAATCTTATTTAGAAGTGCAATGAACACAGCTGGAACAGGGTATCCAAGAGGATAGGGGTGCATATTTTGTAGGGGGAGGAAGAGAGAAGAGAAGTTAGAGAAGAAGCAGCAGCCATCTCTGGAAGTTACAGCATGTCATTACCAAAATAATCAGCATAAAGAAAAGAGAAGAGAAAATGCTCTATTCAGATGGTAACTCAATGCCTTCATCTAATATATGAAAAATGAAAACTCATTACTTGTCTCTAGTCAGAATCTGAACCATTGACTTATCGGAAGTGGGGTGGGGGGGAACAAATTTCCTCTTGAGCCACAATGTAACACTAGAATATTATCTTACAAAGTAAAGTATCTTTAGACCTAAACACTCCACTCCAACTCCACATGGCACTATGACAGATGGTAAGTTGCATTTAGTACATTAAAGAGAATGTTAAGAATACCTGTATGGGTGGATGAATGTGTTTGGGGAGGGAGAAAAGAGATTTGGTTTGAACAGGTGAAGGTAGGGATAACTGTTGTACTTTTACCCTCTCTTTCTAGTGCCTCTACATGAAATAGGTAGATATAATTCAGCTGACAAGACCATCTTCCCAACCACACTTGCTTCTAACCAACCCCCAAGCAAAAAACAACAGTTACTATTATTGTAATATTTCTTCGGGGGAGGAGAAGGGGGATGATGAATAGAGTTTGACTACTGCCTTACTTCAGAGCCACTGTGGCATCTGGCCAGATATCTTGTTACAATTTCCCATTTTTGTAGTGCTGATCCAGGTACTTGTGCATTCTCATCTTGAAAGAGATTCACCAGAGTACACTTATTCTAGAGAAGTTAGAGGTTAGAATAGAAGTTCTTATACTTCTAGGACTTCTAAATGCCAGAAAAAATAAAAATAGTAAGAAAAAAAAGAAAAAGAGTTAGAGATAAAGGAAAAATACATGTTAAAGTTAGAAAAAGTATAGCTTAAATAATTCAATACAAAGTCCACTCTTCAGTGAATCACTCACTGATGACAATAACTTAAACATTTTAAGGCAATGGAAACACTTTCACCTCTGCCCACCAATAGTGTGAGGCCGTAAAAATTGAAAATATTTGCATGGTATAAAAGTTCAATAAAAGGAAAAGGGATTACATCTATCCAAAACAAAATATATGAAGAGAACAAGTTGGATAGAGATGTCTTAATTACTGTGAAACATTAAACAAAAAAAAAAAGAAAGAAAGAAAATAGAATTAAGGAAAGTAAACTAGTCTCATTTAAAAACTAAAAACCATATAAATATTATCAAAAATGTTAGAAATTAATTTAAAATAATCAAATTTTTAAATCAATTCTAATTTTACCCATCAGTAGAGATCAATCTTTGAGAATAACAGTAGCTTCATTATAAACTAGCCATTTCTAAAAATAAGTGATAGTTTTATTTTGGCCTTATATAAAATATGAAAGGTTTGAAAGTATATGAGCCCAGACTTTTGCAATTAAATGACTTTCATTAAATAGCTACCCCACATTTTACTTGTTAAAACCAGTTCATAAAATTACTATCTTAGAATACTTAGTAGTGACAACTGAAAAGCCAAACCCAATTTTAACATTTTCTAATGAACGATGATCCAGGTTTAGTGAGCATGGTCTTAATTATAGCTTGTTGGCCCTTCTGAGTTGAAGCAAAGAATATACGTAATAAACATCTGGAGACAAATAACATAGGCCAGTAGATGTAATACACATTATTTAAAATGAAAAAGAAAAAAATGGGGTGTCTATTTCAAAGATGCATATCCACTAAAAAATATTTGAAGTAACAGAAATATTGTATTAAAAATAAATTCACTAATTCTTCTGAAATCTTTTGTTAATGTTTCAATACAAAACTGAGCAGACATGGGCTTGAAGGTTAAATGAACAAGGAAGTATAAAGTAATAAACTGTTTTACAAAAAAAATATGAAAATAAATAAAATAAACACCAGGCATCTATTTTAAACACAAGTATCCATTAAAAATAACTTTTAAAGTAATAAAAAACACAGATTTTATTTTTAGTGGGTATACAAGTTTGTTGTTATCCCTGATTTTTTTATTTTCAATGATAGCTCTTCTTAATATAGAGGCTGACTGTTACTAATTTCAATGTTTAAGCAGGAAAAAAAAAAAAAAAAAAAAAAAAAAAAAGAATAAAAAAACTAAACATGGATTGCAACTCAAACACATGCACTCATTAAAAATATCAATTACAGTTATATACACACACACTGCTACAACAAAATTTACAAGTGTGCCTTCAACAAAATCCTCATCAACTGATGATCCTAGATTCAACCATGATTACAGGGTTCACAGCATCATTACCACTAACCTAGTGTAATACAAATCAGGTTTTGTTGGTTCTGCAACATTTCAGGAATATCAGGTGCAAGTAGATGCAATCTCTGCTTCAACTGGTGATCAGTAAGATAAAAGTTTTAAAACCTTATATTGCTACAATACAGAACCTTAAGAAAAATCCCATCAAAATATGTAAGTTTTAGCTTATGAAAGAACCAATGAGCCTTCCTTTCAGATTGAAACTGTATTTTATGGGGGTCAGATATGATTCTTGTACCAAATTCTATATATAAACTACCTTTGATTATGTACACATGTCATCAAGATTAAACTGGATGTCAGTTATTATGAATCACTTTAATAAGTGACAAAATAGGCTGCATTTCATATGCATTGTTTAAGGTCCAGCCTGGTAAATACAGTTTTCTTAGCAATCATAATTCAACCTAATTCTGTCTACTTAGTTTTTATGTGACTTTTCATAAAATGAAAAATCTAACAAGGTGTAGAAAATAACTAAGCAAATCTGCCAAAGTATCAGTCCTTCATTTTTTTCCTGCACAATTAAAAGGAGATTAATCTAATAGATTAGATAATCATTAGTATCGTCATAGCAATGACCTACAATGATAGTTGAGAAAGCAAAGTACCCTAGGCTGCACTACTACAATTGTTAGTAACATTAGCTGTACTAGATTTTTCAGTCAGCAGAGCTATATTATGGATATAGTAAAAGTCAACATGTGATACTATAAGAGTTTAATGATTCATAGAAGCCAACAATTTACATGTGTAAGAAGAGAGACTTTTCATTTTGCTTTTAGTTCCAGTTTTACATTCTTTCCAAATGATAATTCACTCACAATTAGCTTTTTGATAGAATAAAAAAAAAAAGAGGGGGGGTTCACATGACAAATTAAATTCTAGCCAAAGCAAAAAAAAAAAAAAAAAAAAAAAAAAAGAAAAAAAGCAATTTTCTCAAGCACACACATCCTGCTCATCAGTACAATTGCATGCCTAATTTGTTTATAAAGCTGTAGCTTGGAAAGATGAAAAAAAAAAAAAAAAAAAAAAAAAAAAAAAAAGGTGGGGGAAAAAATTGCAATAATTATACTATTACTAATTAAAAATGTTTTTTCTTGGATATGTATTTTTTCCTCTTTCATTTTATAACATATTCAGAGTATTTCTACATTTAAAATACTTCATAAATCATTACTGAATAAATAAAAGACAATGAGTTCCACTCTGAGATGGTAAAACCTTGGACAAGTTTTGCACACTCTACCCAGTCTATTCCTTAACTATATTTGTCAAGTGATAGATGTCAACCAATATAATAAGGGACATAAAAGTTGACATATTTTCTCTTCATCAATTTTACTAGTTTTAACAGCTGATGCTACACGTGTACTGTAAAATGTTTGTACAAGTCACATGCACACATTCTAAGCAAAGATCAGGTAAAAAGGTATATCCCTTTGCTGTTCCCCTCACCTATCCAAGGGAAGGGAGCGGGAGGTTTTCAGAGGCAGTGAGAACTGTATTCACATATTAAGACAACATAGACAGGAAAGGATGGATACATGGGTGGGAGGAAAGGTGAGGCATAAACAAGAATGTCGACAAAAGCGAATGAGGTGGAAGAGTAGTGTGACGTAGGACTACACACTTTCAGAGATAGTCAAGATATGAGTCAGCCACTGCTACTACCACACACACAAGGTGTAGCCACACACAGACACCACTATACACACACCTCTCTCCTCACATGAGCAATGTATTGTGTAGAGATATTCACGTGTATCGATATACATTATATACACTCCAGAATTACATGTGTATGTGTATGTACTGTAGGTGTGTACAAATCTTAGACCACATACACCAGCCAAACTTACATTTCATTCACTCTCATGCAATACAAGTAGCCACCGCCGCTAGTCTTAATTCTCCTATGGTTTCTTTCCCCCTCCTTGCTTCTGTTACCATTTTTGGGCATGCAGTACCCAGGACAACGTGGTTGTTACCACACTGATCAGCAGTAGTAACACACCTGGCTATATTAATACTAACAAAAAAATAAAGTAAAATAAAAAGTAACACTAATAATACTACTATAGAGAATATTTATTGTATCCACACATTAACTGATGCGACATGAATTAAAAAACTAGGAGGGGTGCTGAATAGTTCTCGGCCAAAACAAGAAGGGATGTTAAAAGAAAAGATGTTTGGTCATTTGGTGAGATTGAGAACTTTTCAGCACTCTAATGAATAGAGTTTTTTTTACTAATTATTTAAAAAGAAAACGAACTATAATTAGAGAGACAACAACAATGTGCGAGTTGCATGTTATACAGTTTGTTGGTTGGCTGCTACTACATTATTAAAGCTGGGAGTGTGTGACACAAAGAGAGAGAGAGAGAGAGGAATTTCATGAATGTCACCAACAAGTCCATAGCAAGGAGCTGAATATCAAGTGTTTAAATGTAAATGGGTGTGACTATTTGACAGGTAACATAACAAAGATATTGAAAATTTAAAAACTTGGATACAGAGGCGGAAATAAAAAACCGATGTTTTTTTGTTTTTTTTATGAGTAAAAAAATAAAAAATACTTAAAAATAAATGAAATTTATTTTTTATTTTAGGATACTTTTTTTTTTCTTTTTTTAACTCGGATAGGTAAAGCAAAGGCAATTACTGCTTTTTTGTGTCGCCTTTATAAACAAGAACTACAGCCAGTTTTCGGTTTAGAGGCCTACAAAATATCGACTTTTTAAGATTACACAATGCACATGTTAGTTGGAGTTACAAAGAAAATATGACTAGTTACGAAAAATCATTAGATTTCTGAATAAACACAAATAAATACTTTGAATTCAATATTGATTATAGATAGAATATAAATAGAATATACAGCTTTTTCACAAGGGAAAAAAACTATCACTTATGTGATGACTTAAATGGTCCGTTTTAAGTCGTATCGTACAAAGGCTAAAGCGAAGGTCAGAAAGCATAAAAATACTTTTATTAATAATTTAATTTTCCAAATTTTCAATTTCAGTAAGTGAGGTGTGAAATAACCCGAATATAGCAAATAAAAAAAAATGACTTTTTTGGATGACTAAATTTAAATCGTTTATCTAACAAATAATGAAGAAAAAGAGGTGGAATGCAAGTGTGTCGTCGTCGTCTTCACATTTTTGGACAGTGAAGAAGAAATAGCAGTCAAAAAGAATGACACATACACAGCCTGAGTTTTTTTTTGTCTGTCAAAAGAGGCGATCAATAACATTTAAACGGATTTTAATTTTTAACATGATATCAGAAAATACAAAGTTATTCATTTATTATTCATTATCATCATTTACGCTTTATGTTAATTTTTTTTTTGATGGATATATTTTTTAAAACAATACAAATTGATGACTTCATTAAAAAAATAAAATTTACTTTAAGTTAATAGCTTGAAATACGATTAATAGCCACTATTAAAAGCAGATGCTGTTTTATTTTCTAAGATAAAAGACGAGGACCATGTGACATGAGGAAAATACCTCTTTTCAATCTTAAATTTCAGTCGATCGATGAGCATGCAAGGAAATATTTTTGTCTTTAATCATCTTTAATATTAAATATTTTTAAAAAACAAACACACAACCAAACAAGGAAAACATCGTCGTCCCTCAAAAGAAGAAAAGCATGAAACAAGTTTCAATAAGAAGCAAAAAGAGAAAGATAATTGGTAAATGATGATTAGTCACAAGTCAAGACTACAATTATTACTGCACCTTTTCTTTTTAAATTCTAATCGAAATGAAACAATTCGGTGAACAAAACATCGATTAAAAGCAGTTATTTTTTTTAATATTATCAATCAAATCTTTATCGATTTGAAAAATCCTAATGATTCGACGCAAAAAGGGAGATACAGTCATTTCAATATTTTTTTATCGCAATTTTCAAGATTTTGACAATTAAATCCAACAACCTAAATTTTTTACCAACCAAGAGTATAAATTAAATTACAGAGATCAATAATATTATCTATTTGTGAAAATAATTTTTAAAATCTTATTGTTCTAGATGACTATGAGTAATAATCGGCATGAAATTATGAAACATTATTAAAAAGTTTTTCATGATAAAAAACACAATCCTCAAATAGAAAATATAAACTTTGGTAATTAATTGGAAGATAAAATGTTTTAAATGACATTTAAGTAACAAATCGCATTGGAATTCGTAAAAACAACAAAAAAACGTATTAAAAAAAACTAAAAAGACTTTTTTTTTTTTTTTTACACATGATTTCATTCAATTCTGAATTTATGTTAACAGAAATTAATTTACTAAAGTAATGAAAAGGAAAAAAGGTGTAAAATTAAAAACAATTTCTTATAGGTTTTTAGACACTTTGTAAATTTTATATGTTAAAAAATGAAAAGTAAATTCACTATTTGTTTAAAAATTACAGATTTCCAAAATATAATAGCATCAATCGATTGATTTTATTTCTTTCTGGAATCGAACTTAAATCGGAAAAGGGCTTCTTATTAAAGTTTTAAAAGAAAAGAAAATTGTAACCAACCCTAAAAAAAAAAAAAAAAAAAATCACTATATACTGAAAACACGGAAAAAAATGCCTAGTTTTTGTTTTTACAAAAACTCATATTGCGAATACCCAAGTTGAAAAGAGAAAATTTAAAATGTCCAAAAGGTTTTTTAATTGCTTAACAGAAGATTTTACGATAAGATGGCCATTTGATCAAATCATCAACTTTATTAAAAGATGAAGATGCTAGCTTTTCTTTTTCTTTTTTTTTTTTTATTTACCTTATATCGAAAAAGGACAAAATATTGTCACTTATTTTTTTTTACTCAAGACATTTTTAAAATTACATGAAGGCTTTAAACTTTAGTAAGAATAATTTCTTTTTTTTATTTAGAATAAAAAAAAGAGCGAAATTTTTTTTTTTTTTTTTGATTTTAAGAAACGTGACTCAATTTCATTCACTTCAAACTTTTTTTACTAATTAAAAAACAAAAAAAAAAATCGTTCAAAGGGGGAGGGGCTTCAAAAGTAAGAAAAAAAAATGAATGCCACAGGTAGGTAGGTTGGTTAAATAATCTAGCTAGTTTTTTTGTTCTTCTTCTTCTTTAGGATTTTCGGACAATAAACCAAAAAAATAAATAAAAAGAACTTATTTATTTTCTAGTATTAAAATTTTAAAAAAAAAAAAAAAAAAAAAGGTCCAGCCTCCATCAATATTTTAAAATTGAACAGGTGTTGACATTAACGATGAAAAAAATGGTTCAAATTTAGAAACATAAGAATATAGATGTTATTTTAAAAAAATAACTGAAAATGTTTAAAGTTTAAAATAATTTTAAGAATAAGTATAAAAAAATTTTTAAAAAAATGACTTTTAAAGACGAAACCTAAAATCATAAAAGTATGCGGAGTCTAAAGTCTAAGTTTGCCAAAGAAAGTATGTCTATATTTTTAAAAACATAAAAAAAAGACTAAAACAAAAGATAGGTAAAAAATATTATTTTATATTATTTATAGTAAATAAAAATAAAATATCAAGGGGCAATTTTAGTAGGGAAAAAAATTAAATCTAACAAAAATTATGCAATAAAAATGGATTTTTAACGGTTAACTTAGCGCGGACATGGACGGGTTATGAAAATAAGCGATTTAAAAGTTATTTAAATAAGGAAATAATTAAAAAGAAAATTAATAATTTTTAATTTAAAAGAAATAAATAGAAAAATACGATGAAATTTACCAAAATAATGTCATGACGTGTGATAAATAATCTTTACGAAAAAGCCAACCCCCCAAGTTTAAAAAGTCGATAGATAGGTAAATATCAAATCTCTAAATAAAGCAAGCACTAGAAAAAGACGTACAAAGGGTTAATTTAGATAGATAGATAAATAAAGAGAATTAATAAGATACATGGACTTTTATATTTCAGTTCTTTTTTAAGGTTAGGTTGAAGAAATGATGAAGGGTGGAAAAGAGGAGCCATGACGTGTGACAAAAATGGCTAACATGGCTATCAACAAACAAACATGTCTAGAAAGAAGGGCCCCCACCAGTGATGTTCAGAAAGCGATTTAAAGTATTAAAACAAGATCGTAACGGGACGAAAATAGTACGAAAAGAAAGATTATAGATCAAAGAAGAAGTCTCAAAGAAAAAATAATGTTTAAAATACCTTTTTCTGTTGCTTTTCCCAGGCCGGATCAAGTAAACCCTCCCGGTCCCATTCTTCCTCTTCCTCCATGTATCCATCACTGTAGATTTCATCCGACATGGTCGAAACAAGTTGTTTTGGAGTTTTCCCTTTGAGATGTTTATCTTTTTTTGTTATTAAATCACTTTAAAGGAAAGAAATATGCTGGTCTTTTAGGGAGATAAAGAAGATATTCCTTGTACAACAGGAGAGTCCTTTTTTTTCTTTTTCTTTCCGGCTGCAAGACAAAAAAAACTGCCCTTTTAATTTAATGTCGGTGTTGTGTCTACAATAAAAAAAAAACGTGTTGTTTTTCTTCTGATGTTTT
>CAHIKZ030001202.1:2480000-2602500 GCA_903632075.3 Acanthosepion pharaonis
TCTTCACCTGACATTTCGGCTCCAGTTACTTTCCAACCAAAATAACGTAGCTTCTCTGAGACTTTTCTATAAAAATTTTCGTGGTAACCGTTTTGATGATCTCTCCTCTTTGGTATTTCGACTTTACAAATTTAAGCGTGGTACTAGATTGGCAGCTACGTCTCATCATTTTACATTTGAAATGGTTAAATGTAACCATAAGCTGTATGATATTTTTATCTCCCATATTTTACAGTTAATTTTGATATTCAAAAATTTAAATACAATGTCAACTGCCATCTTCTCTCTTCCAAATTCCTGTTATTTTATTTTTCTCTCACCAGAAAAATGTTTTTCTTTTTCTCATGTTATTTCCCACCCAATAACCCCTTCCGTCTTACTGGTATTTCTATTGCCTTGCTTAGGATGAAATGATTATATATATATATATATATATATATATATATATATATATATATATTACACCAATTGGAGTCATATTTCAACGTATATCAATGCATCTCATCAGGCGACTGTAAATTACTGGCGAGTGAACGATTTATTTGAATTTAAAATCAAAATACAAACACTTTTTCGAAAAAAAAAACTTCTTTTTTTGAAAAAGTTGTATTTTGCTTTTAAATCTAAATAAATCGTTCATTCGCCAGTAATTTACAATCGCCTGATGAGATGCATTGATAGGCGTTGAAACACGACTGCGATCGTGCAACAATTTTATACGTTTTCTGTGTAAAATAAATAAATAATATTGCTCTACTCTGTATTGACTACACTTTTAGATTAAATGTTACGAACGTTGGAATTGTACTCTATTTGTTCTCATCGTACCTCGATATTTATCTATCTCTCTCTCTCTCTCTCTCTCTCTCTCTCTCTCTCTATCTATCTATCTATCTATCTATCTATCTATATATATATATATATGATAGCATATAGTTTAAATGTATGCAATATTTAGATGTGCTCATCATCATGGATGTAAAAACGGGAATTGAAGTCAACACGCATAGGCAACAGGCTGTTTCATGCTTAAGCGCAATCTCCCGATGTTGACTTCAATATCCACTTATATATATATATATATATATATATATATATATATATATATATATATATTCGACTCTCCCGTCGAATTCGACGTATGAGTGTCAAACAGATCAGTTCCAATAAACCGACAGCCCAACAACAGCACATGAGGTTTAATTATAGTGGTGAAGGTTTCGTGCAGGACCATCCACACTTTTTGAAGGGCCGAATACACGGTGCACTTGAATTCAGAGGTGTCCTTCTCCGAAACCAGTCGCCATCCAAGCTATAGAACCCAGTCTGTCCTGCTATTTACCTATATATATATATATATATATATATATACACGTCTCAACCTTCATAAGGTAATATTCATATAAAAATGCACATTTAAATTGTAACCTATGTACAATAATGGATCATATGTAATATAGGTGAACAATTCAAATTTAAAAGAAATTCAAATTTTAGAGATCCCACCTTCTTAAATAAATCAACAATGTTTTACAGCAATATCTAACATTCACTTGAGGTTTTTCTTGTTAAAAAGTAGGTTATCTTTAACACATTCAACATCATGAATAAAAAATATAAATCTTATATGGTGTTTTTCTAGACTTAGTATAAGCAAAAAAAAATAAAAATAAAAAATTCACAATTTTGAACAAAAAAAGGACTCATAACATAATGACGTCAAAATCTGAGAAAATCTTTCATAATTACAGTGTAACCCGGATATAAAAGAGTTGTCGGAACCAGATAAGAAGTCTCTTATATCCGGGTTTCTCTTATATTCAGGTTTGATCTATTATATATATATTAACACAAGCTCTAATTTGGGACCAGATAAAATCTCTCTTATATCCGGGTTTCTCTTATATTCGGGTTTGGTCTATTATATATTCATTAACACAGGCTCTAATTTGGGACCAGATAAAATCTCTCTTATATCCGGGTTTCTCTTATATCCGGGTCTCTTATATCCGGGTTACACTGTATAATTTTTACGAGTATGTCAAGAAATTAGAGAAGTTCTTGTTTTGTACGTGGTTGGTTGAGAAATAGTATTCAGCTTACCGAATAGTAATCTAGTGTGGCATAAGTCTACCTCTAAGATGACCCTGGGTTAAACTCTTCAGAACAACTTATGAGTCAAGGGAAGTCTTATCCTACCTGTGCGTCTACCTGTGTGTGTAGGAAGCATTTATAATAGAATTGAGATGGAGTGACTTTATTTATTTTGAAGTTTACGCGAGGTGGGGATTGATGGAGTGGGTAACTTGAGAGTATCTCAGCATAAAATAGTACGTGTAATTTAAATGCTTCATAGTTTACCTACATTCGTAAAAAAAAAAAATAACGTCCTTATCTATCCCTCTTATAATTGCCACATCCTGCCAATCTTTCCACTCATATCTCAACTTACACTTTCATTTTCTCCTCCGTATTCTTATTCGTTTCTTATACTTCTTTCACTTCCTCATTTTTCTTCTCCCTCTCTTTTATTTTCTCTTTTATCTCCTTTCTCTTTTCCTCTCTTATTTCTATGTTTAGGGTCCCAAGAGGATGCTTCCCCGATCACTACAATCATAACCTGTTCAAGTCTTCGGTTGACCGTCATATTTCCCACATATCCCCAGAAACTGGGCTTCTTATTCTGTAACCTCTACATTGAGTGGCTCTCGGGACTTGTACAACGTGAACATCAATGAATGTTATTTAATGTGCTTAACGTAAGGGATATCAGTACGGAAAGTGTAATCAGCGAGCCGAGTTCAAATTCCGGGTTAGTCTGTTGCGTTCACTTTCGCATCAATGTTTTTGGGAAAGGTCTGAATCTGTCTCTTCTCCCCGGTATAGGTTAAACAGCAGGTTAGACAGAAATATCTAACATTGGGCAACAACTGGCCTAAGAGAAGGAAAACTCTGAATTTCAAATCAGACAGAAGGCAACAGGAAACCACTCCAATATTTTCCTTTTCCCAAGAATGCATGGGAATTCACAGATAATAAAAAAAAATCTGTGCGCGGTCATCCTGACCACCAACATCCTCAAGGGGCACGGCATTAAAAAAAAACAAAAAAAAAACTTATGTGATGTAATTTTCTTAAGAGTAGAACATATATACATATGCGTGTTAGCAGAATATAGAATTCGAACAAAAGCGAAGAAATGAGTCAAGAAGCTTGTAGGTATTTTTCATTCTGACCTGAAGACGACTACCTAACACACTAAGTCGAAATGCGTTGTCGTGTTATTAAAAAAAAGCTTTTCCACTTTTCACGCAGACACACACACAGACACACACACACATATATTTGGAGGAAAGATGTATGACAAAGTCTAAAAAGTTTTCATGTGATACGTTTCGTCCTTTAGGAATTCATAGGACTAAATTGGTTAAGTTTACATCGATGCGACTACACTTGCACACAAACGAGAGACATTAAAATGTATATATCATTATTCCATATATATATATATATATATATATATAATAACAAATACCAAAATATTTCAAATCGGAGTCCCTTTGTAATCTGAAGATCGCCTTAACTTGAAACTCTAAGTAACAATTTCAGATCGGAGTCCCTGGGTGTTTTTTTTTCTTTTTTTGGGGGGGGGTGTCATTGTTACGGCTCCGTCTCAGGTTGATTTCTAGGGATATTGTGCATTATAGGTTTATTGCTTAAGTAGGTGTGTGTGCATGTGTGTGTGTTGATACTTTTTCTTTCTTTTTTTTCTTTCATTTTTTTTTCTGTTTCTTTCGCTGTCAGGCTTGGTATCAGTAGGGCTGTTCTTTGACACTTTTTCTTTACCGATCACTTCGCTTATTCTTTCTTTCTCTCTCATGCTCTCTCTTATGAAACTTGCCAAAATCTTTACGAACAACATATATATATATATATATATATATATATATATATATATATATATATATATATATAGAGAGAGAGAGAGAGAGAGCATATCATGCTGTTAGTTAACATTTTGGCAAGTCTGACAAATTTCACACTAGATACTATGCGCTAATAGTCTTGTGCTAGACTAAGCCAAGCTTTAGTAAAACCTATAAAAATCTAGACATAAATATTGCTTAATGACATGAAAGCACATTAATAATATGTAAAAATGCCACTGACGCGCGTTTGTCCGTTCATATGAATGTAGCAGATCAGTTCAGAGACACCTTGCCGTAGAGCAATGATTAGCAGCCTTGTTCTCTACAGCTTGTTTGATTCTCACCTGGTGCTTCGTATTTCTGACCTTGTGCCAGACTAAGCTATATTTAGTAAATACCTATTGACTACTCAAAGCCCTTACTTGATTCTTCTTCTTCTTCTTCTTCTTCTTCTTTTTCTTCTCTTTTTCTTCCTTCTTTTTTGGGGATTTCACTACCTTTACCCTCCCTCTCTATCTCGTTCACGCGCCTTCTCCATCCCTGTTAGTTTTTTCTCTCGTCTTATTTCACATTCTTTTGAATTCTCATACTTTCATTTTCTCCTCCGTATTCTCATTCTTTCTTTATACTTCCTCTACTTCCCTCACTTCTCTTCTCCCCACTCCTTTATTTTCTCTTTTACCGTCTTTATCCCTTCCTCTCCCATATTTTTCTTCAATGCCTCTATTACATTCTTTTCCTAACTCTTACATCCCCAACTACCTTCTTCTTCTTCTTCTTCTTCTTCTTCTTCTTCTTCTTCTTCTAATACACAGCATCTCTCTCTCTTCTTCTTTATCCTTCCCCATAGACTTACGTTTGTGAAGATACTAAATCGTATCAACAGCCACATAGTCAGGCGTAACTATTATTATCTTTATTCTTAGTTACTATAAATCATATCCCATTTAAATTTCTACTCACTTTCCGTCGACTTGAGGCACCTACATTATCTCACCTTCTGTCAACTGGTTATCATTAAAGTAAATTCAAATATTCGGCTCCTCTACTAAAATTATAATCAACGACGCTTGCAAACCTTGATAATGCGTTCGATGAACACTGAGACTTGGGTAAATTGTTTTCAATTGATTTTAGTTCACTTGAACTCTCGCAGTAGTGATAAGATAATTCGGGAAAAAAGAAAAACATCTGTAAGAACATCAATGTTGAACTCAAGTAGAATTTGAAACAAACTAAAAGAATCACAGACGAAAGAACTTTGACACGATTGAAAAAAAAAAGGACACTCGAAAAAAAGGAACCAGTTCATTATTAAAAGCAATTCAGCAAAAAAAAAAGTATATTAACACAAGTGACATCAAAACCAAATTAGACAAGACCCGGCAAAATACCAAATACTTACATGAATATATATATATATATATATATATATATATATATATATATATATATATATATATATATATATATATATATATATGTATAAGTGTGGATGGTCCTGCACGAGGCCTTTACCATTATAATCAAATCTCATGTGCCGGTGTCGGGCTGTCGGTTTCCTGGAAACTGATCTGCTTGACCCTCATACGTTGAATTTCGACGGGGGAGTCGATTATTATTATTATTATAATATATATATGGAGAGAGAGAGGGAGAGAGGGTATATATATAGAGAGAGAGAGAGAAAGAGAATTAATACAAGTAAAAGATTTGTCTGATTGGCGTTATCTTCAGTGTCCCGACTCCAGAGTTTCGTAGACGGACATTTCGAGAATCACTCTGTCCACTCGTCAGGGGTATCAGAAAATGACCGATCATACGTCACAATTTTTCTTTTTTATATGCACTTTTCACTGGTGTAAGTTTTTTTGTTTTTCATAGTGTATGTGTGCGTGCGTGTGTGGGCGTCCGCGCGTGTGCGTCCATGAATCCTTCTGCGCGCATGTGCATACGTGTAGAATGTTTGGTTATTTGTCCCTTTCGTTGTTTTTTTTTTTTACACACATTCCTTATTGGCTTTTTACCTTTTTCTCTTTTTTTTCCTCTTTTTTCAATTGCAGCCATTTTGACTTCTGATTTTCAGATTATATATATATATATATATATATATATATATATATATATATATATATATATATATATTGTTAAATATAACAGGCAACGAATGTCTATTATGTTTGATCTTGAGCCGTTCTAAGCTTTGTATAGTGGCTTTAATTTCGGGAGAAAATAAAGACAATATTGTCCAGCAGTTGGATAGTTTTTTTATTATGCTGTTCCTCGATCTAAGCTTTTGTCTCACATTAGCCATCATCAAAGTGATTATATGGACAGAGATGTTCGCCATCAAAGATGACATTCTGTTATGTTGACATTGAAGTTTGCTATGCGACGATAACGGTCGCCGGATGACAGACGCAAGCTGTAAGTTCGTAATGAGGTTCTGTGACGACACATGAGAGAAAGAAATGTTATCAACAGAAGCATGTGTTTAAATGCATTGTAATATGTTGTGACTGGTTTGAAATGTAATTTTGTTGAGTGCGGGTTGCTTTGTTTTAATGTTGATGGTCTCCAATATCTTAAGGTTCTTTTTAATATGTGCATATGTGAGTATTGTTGTGTTATCAACTAATATCTGTCTAATATGATGTACATAACTATGTTTTTCTAAGAAATATTGTTTAATGGGACTAGATATATATATATATATATATATATATATATATATATAGTAAAGGTAACAAATCCTTTGGTATATAATCCAAGTGAATCCTTGAAATATAAAATATTAAAAATGATCCACAAAAAGAGCTAAATGTATTACAGAGCAAATAATTGACAAACAATAAATTCCAAAATCACCTCAAATGGGGAATAGCCTATTTCGGCAGACGAAAATATAGGTTGTCTGTCTTATCAACCCCTTGTGGACTGAGTTCGTGCCAGAAAAATTATATATATATATATATATATGATAAAATCTCCTTTTTTGCTCGTCGGTCTGTCGAGGTATAACTCAAATGCGGCTAGAGTTCTTATGGCTCTCCATAACTTCCTATCCATTGTAGCTCTAAGCAATGGTTGTCTCCTTACTAACTTTCCTGAAGAGACAGAAGGAAACATTGAGTAACCTAACTAAAGAGGTTGTGTAAATGGTTGCCTAGTACGACAAAAAGAGGGAAAAGGAGGATAAATTATCACCCTAGTTTGTGTAAATGAACGACAGAAGAAGAACTGGAAGAAATAATAAGGGGACACATATTTCTTAAAGCTAGGAAGGATAGGAAGTTGTGGAGAACTATGATCGGTCACATCCTGAAGAAATAAATGGAAAAGGAGGGTAATTTATCTAAAAAGTGTGTGTAAATTAATGGCAGAAGAGGGACTAGGAGGAATAGTAAAGAGACAATCATTACTCAAAGCTTCAAAGGATAGTAACTTGGTAGATACTAATGAGCCAGAAGTATTATGATCACCTACCTAATAAGGTGTTAATACAACACGTGGCCATAACATAGCTCTTACCTGATAAGGTATAGTTTCTACAAGATATCTCCAGTTTTTCTCTACAATCCAATGTTTGTACGTTAAAATCAGGTCCTTTAACTGCTGTAACTTACGCTGGGAATTTATCTAAACCAAAAATGTTATTGTGCCGATTAGAAACAAAACAAAACCATGGACGGAAAGTATTATCTAGCGAAAGATACCTTCTAAAAGCCAAGCAAAGTATTACAAAGCAAAAATCTTCGTTACAAAGAAAAAAGTACTGAGCCGTTACGTAATATTAGTTCTTTTATATGTTAGGGAATGCTGGACAAGTGATGAAGAGACATGAAGTAAATTAAATATGGTTCTGCAGAAGGATGCTGAGAATACTATGGACTAAACATGTGAGCAACGAGGAAGTTTTAGAGAAAATGAAAGCAAAAAGGACACTTATATTTAACATCAGAAAAAGAGTTGAAATACCTAGGGCGCATAAAGAGGAGTTGGAAAATTTGATACTCATAGGAAACTTGAAAGCAAGATGGACAGAGGAAAGTAAAGCCTACATAGCAAGCTTGAGTAAATGGTTGACGGGAGAAAATTTGGGGGAGATAACAAAAAGACAAAATTTATTACCAACTATACAGGACAGGATATTGTGGAGTGCGTGAAGCGACGCGGCACACAGAAAAAGATGCAAATATTTTGGTATTTGTTTGCAGTGACGGAAATTTGAACTTACGTGTTATAACTTGGATGGACCAGAAATTTTTCGAGTTAATAGATTTCAGTTCATAACAACCCATTTTAGAGCAGAATGAGCCCTGTCAACATTGAAGCAATAACTAACATCAAAAAACCTGGTTGGAAAGGGCATTGTTGTCGTTTTGAGAAAGTTTATTGAGATAATTCCACCGGGAAAATAATCAGCAATTTACACATCTTTTAATCGAGTTCACCCCAAGCAGGGCAGTAAAGCCACTAAGACGCAAAGGGGTTACAGGGTGAGGAAGAATTAGGAATAAAAACATTAATAATGAGCGGAAAGAGAGAAAAAAAAACTAAGCAGGAGGACAGTAGATAGATATTGACATTGCATTTAAAATTTGCAGATTAAAGCTGGATGGAAAGCATCGAACCGGAAAGGAGTTCCACAAGCGAGAAATGTGAGAAAAGAAACTGTTAGCATAGAATTTACGGTTACATCTAACCCGGCTCAACAGTAAATTGATGAGATCTTGACCCCAGTCTAGTAATGCGCTTAAATTCAAAAAGTCTAGTTACCATAGCGAAGATCTCATCTGAACAATTACCATGAATGTATATATATAGAAAAGACACAGAGAAGCGACCTTACGACAGAGGGAAAGAGACTGAAGCCGAGCTGCCAGATCAGGGCCAATGATATTGCTGATTTTTTTTTTTCAAGTAGCTCAAGATAAATAGCAGGGATCTCTCGTTTCAAAAAGGAAGTGATGGAGTTGAAGATTAGAAACAAGTCAGCAGACATTCAACATCAGTTTGTGAGGAAAAAATCGTTACTGTTCAAGATTTAATCGACGGCGAACGACGATTATGAATAGAAATAACAACCATCACACTCGACATCTCAACTACATAATTTTATCTGAAAAATTAAAGTTGAGCAAATTTTCTGATCGTTTGGTTCCCAAACTGTCGCGTCCAGATCAAAGACAGACAAGAATTGATCTTTCAATGGAAAGTTTAAACAAATGTGATAAAAATCCTGAACGCATTCTGAGACGAATTCTCAGCTCTCGATATATAAAACAGATGTCTGTGTGTGTCTGTCTGTGTGATACCTTTTCAATCTAGATTCATCCAACCGATTTTGAGTAAACTTGGAACATAAACTCTACAATGAAAGTGTTGAGGGGTCCACCCCTTTTTATACAAATGAACTCACCCAGTATATACATATACTACTGCAAGAGAGAGACGAGAATAAATTCCAAAGTTGGCATCTACGCGGATGACATCACAATTTATTCCTGCCTCAAAAACAAATCTAGTTTCACTGACAATACTAACCTGGCCGTGCGTCTCGAAAAGGACCTCCAATCGGTTGCGAACTGGGGCAGGAATTGGCTGGTCAACTTTAATGCTTCAAAAACAAAACTGCTCTCTATTAATCAACACAGAGATCCTTCCCTGCCCCCCATTAGAATGTCTGACGCCCAACTTCTCGAGAGCAACTCTCTGCGGCTGCTCGGTCTCACGTTGACTGCTGACCTGAGATGGAACAAATACATTGAGTCAATTGCTTCGTCCACCGCAAGGAAAGTTGGCTCCCTGTGCCGCGCCAGGAAATTTTTCTCCCCGGAATCGATCCTCCAGATCTACAAATCAATAATTCGCTCCTGCATGGAGTATTGCTGTCATATATGGTCTGGAGCCCCTTCTGTTTGCCTCGGGGTTCTTGATAGGCTCCAGAGGCGGATATGCAATGTAATTGGCCCTGCTCAGGCATCTCGTCTACAGTCACTTTCTCACAGACGCGCCGTCGCCTCTCTCTGTCTGTTTTACAAATAATTTCACGGCAATTGCTCCGAGGAGCTGCATTCGCTGGTTCCCAGACTTCATGAGTTCAAGCGCCCTACGAGGCTGGCATCCCGCTCTCACCCCTTCACTGTCGAAACTCCTAAATGTAGCCGTCTCTTCTACTCCAATAGCTTCATGTCTCGCACTTCTCGCCTGTGGAACTCCCTTCATTATTCCAGTTTCCCTGAGAGCTATAATCTCCAGCTATTCAAATGTAATGTCAATCGATATCTCCAGTTGCCTTGATCTATCCACTACCCTTCTTCTCATCCTTTCTTCTATCACTCCTATCTGATCTTGCTCCAAATGTTCTGTAACACCTTGCGTCCTAGTGGCTTCCCGCCTTGCTTGGGGTGAAACGCTTAAAAAAAACACAGAGCAAGACCAAATAGTCGAGTCCAGAGTGACAGAGTAAAAGGTTGTAAGTAACCGGAAGAGTGATGGTGAGGTAACAGCGTTTTCACAGTGAGCGAGCACATAGACTCAGTAAGAAGTCATACAGTGATACTTCAATACCAAAGACTGTATATATATTTTGCTACTAACACATATTCCTGGAACTACTAACCTGCTTTACCAGTTTGTGTTATTACGTTAATAGATTATTTTCATATATTCATTCCTGGCGTTTGTTATTTATTGGTACCGGATTTCAACCGGGAATCCACAACAGAAAGAGATAGGTTCTTAGCGTTAAAAATCGATAATTTAAAAAAAATCAATAATCGATAAGGCCGATCAAAAATCAATAAATTCGACATTTTTCTTTCATTTTGATCAAACTCGGTATGTAGGTTACTTTCATCAGGACGTGCTCAACGATACCTTATTTTTATTTCTACGCCACTGCGTTTAGCGAAAAACCGCGAAAAACCAAAAATCGATTTCAACACAAATTTTAAACTAAAAACTCCCGCAATTTTCAAGTAATTTAATACAAACTTCACTTAATTGTATCCAACAATAAGTTGAATGTTTAACGGTCATTTAACTTGATAACAGAGTACACCCATATAGTGAAAGCCAGCGTAAATAACGAAAAATGGCGATTTTTACTGGTTTCTTTCTTATTTTTCGTTGATCTTTCAACAAATTTTCATCAAACTTAACAATTACTTTATAAATGTATTCTCTTTGACATCCTTGGTAACACACTGACAAATTGAATTTCAAAAGCTCCAAAATAATTGTTATCTGAAGTGGATTTTCATGTTGCTTGTTTTACCCCTTCATGTCCTCGGATAACTCCGATTGAATAAATACAGACAGCTACTGTTATATCTGTAACTGCATTATTCAAAAGTATGTAAGTATTTTAAACTAATTGAGGAAGATAGATTCTGTTACATTTAAACATGATGCTGTTTTTGCTCCATTCTAATTGGATGCTTTTTCTGATCGACCAGCTGGGTATGGTTGCTAGTTGGAGATAAAACTTGTCTTTATCTGTACGATTTGGACGACAAAGCTCAGACAATGTAATGGTTACCCAAAGGTGAAAAGGGTCTAACCAAAGCGTTCTGAAAAGCTTCATAAGAGAATACTTTTCCGTCGGGAGAATGTATCTGTCTGTCCCTATCATCAAACAAGGTAGGGGGCTTACGACCACACCGCCATAACCAGGTATTGAACTCACACTCTTTGGGTCCTGTCACTGGATCTAACTAACGCCTTTATCCAAGCGGTGGAGAACTTGGAGAAGGGAATTAACAGGAGATAATTGATAACTGACACCCATTAAAACATGGCACGTGGAACTAGAACAGTTTACCCCAGCGAGCGAAATAAAGGGTTCAGTTCGACATTCCAACCAACTGAAGAAGACCGGAGCGTACAACGGCCGAAATGTAATAAATATAGCGAAAAAGATGAGGACAATAGTCCGAATTATGTAAATAGTGTACATAATACCTCATCTCAGAAATATAGACAAATACTGAGGTTACTGAGCGTTACAGAAAATGAGAATTACCATTAGGGTGAGAGGACAATAAAAGAACAAGAATTAAGAAGACAGAAGATAACGATTGACATTGTATTTGAATTTTTGAAGATCAAAGTTGACAATGACGCAAGAAACCGGATGAGTGAGAAATGTGAGAGAAGAAACTGTTAGCATAGAACTAATAGTTACATCTAGCCATTTCGACTGTAAAATGATGAGACCTAGCTGCCAATCTAGTACTGCGCTTAAATATTTATATGGGTGTATGTGCGTCTGCTTATTCCCTTTCAATGTGTCTTTTTGAAAAAGGTTTGAAATTTTTAGGCTTCTGTTATTTTGATTATTAAATTCTGCATATTACTACGACTTACCATTAGAAATCCGCTATTAAAGACAACTTACAATTTTATTTTGTAAATAAAATTAAATATACGGGTGTGGGCTGAAATTTTGTTCATTTGTAGAGAAGTTACCAGTTACTTTGAAGTTTTCTTTGATCAGTCAGATGGAAAGAAACAAGAAGAAGAGTTGAAATTAATGCATGCAAGATTTCACAGCTCCAGCATCCCTCCTTCATAGTCAGCCTAGATACATATTCCCGATGACCTTGGGAATTTAAACCCTTACATAATGCCATCTAATGTTTTTGCAAGAGTTACCGTTAGAAATTGCTATATAAGATTATTTATTTTGGTAAAGAAAATTATATTTATTAACATATTCACGGCTATCTTGGATATTTGAGTCCTTACATAATGAAATCTATTCCCTTTTGTATGAGATCATCACTATCACCATGATCATGACCAGGCATAATTGCCGAATCGTTGCACAGCTGAGCCCAAAACCAATTCCTTCTATGTATCTGGATTGAAATTCGGAGAGTGTATTCATGCGTAGCGTGTCTTGGACAAGTAGATGTGACGGAGATCATTCCTCTCCAGGTCAAACTATAGCCGATATCCTCCAATCTGAAGACTCGTTTTGAAAGAGTTACCATTGGAAATTGAAATATATGTCTACTTGTCTATATTCTAGTAAATAAAAATAAATTTATTAACATATTCACTGTTACCTTTGATATTTGAACCTTTATATAAAGACATACATGTTTTTATTTGAGTTGTCATTAGAAATTAGTATATAACATTACTTATGTTATATTTTCATAAATGAGATTAAAATTTATTAAATTATAAAGAAAGACGGTTAAGTAACTCATCAGCACTGTCGCTGGCTTTCTTTCTCCAGAGTGCAATATGATTTATTTGTGTGTATAAAAAATGATTCTTGCAGCTAACCTCTCCTCTGACCGAGCTGTGAGAAATCAATGGGGAAAGAACTGGCTTATAAATTTTAATGCATTAAAAACCAAGTTAATATCATTTTATCAACAGATCATGCGTTTAATCTAGTCACGATGAAAGGTTGCAATTTCAAAGAGGCTCCGTGTTTTGAACGTCTACTGGGTTTCAAATTTACTCCAGAATTCAAGTGTAACTTGAATATACGCTCCAGTGTTAAATATTTTGGGAAAATGGTCGGCTCATTGTACCGCTCGAGAAAGTACCTGCCTCTTTGTGTTATTTCTTTCTTCACAAAGGTCAGTTCAAACCCAAAACTGTCATGTATGCCATGTCGTTCTTCGCAAGTGCCAGTTAAGACCAAAGAACGCTAATGTACGCCGTATTGTTCTTCACAAGTGTCAGTTTAGGAAAAAAATGTTCATGTCAGCTATGTCTTTCTTCGCAAGTCACAATTTAGACCAAAACTGGTCATGTTTGCCACGTCTTTCTTCGCAAGTGTCTGTTTAGAATAAAATGGTCATGTTTGTAATGACTTTCGTCGCAAGTGTCAGTTTAGATCACAAACGTTCTTGTTTGCCACGTCTATCTTCACAAGTGCCAGTTTAGACCAAAAAACGGTTCACATGTGTACGTGTACTTGTTTAACATATCTTTCATCGCAAAATGGACTTGTTTAACATATTTTTAATCGCAAGTGTCAGTTTAGAGCAAAAATGGCCACGTTCGCCATGTATTTCCTCGGAATGGTAAGTCTAAATTAAAATCAGTCTTATTCTCCATGTCTTTCCTCTGAATGGTAAATCTAGATTAAAATCGGTCATGTTCGCCATGTCTTTTCTCGGAATGGTAAGTCTAGATTAAAATCTGTCATGTTTGCCATGTCTTTCTTCAGAAGTGTCAGTCTAGACCAAAAAATGGTAATGCTTGCCATGTCTTTCTTGACAAGTGTCAGTTTAGACCAAAATGATCATGTTTAACATGACTTTCTTCGCAAGTGTCAGTTTAAACCACAGACGTTTGTCATCACAATTGTCAGTTTAGACAAAATTCGCCATGTCTGCAATGTCTTTCTTCAGAAAAGTATGTTTAGACCAAAAACGGTGATGATCGCCATGTCTTTCTTAAAAAGTGTCAGTTTAGATAAAAAATATCCATGTTTACAATCCCTTTTTCACTAGGTAAGGCAAACGTGACTAAACGGTCATAATCGACATGTCTTTCTTCACAAATGTCAATTTAGACCAACCGCCAATGTTTGTCATATCTTTCTTCGGAAGTGTCGGTTTAAACCAAAAATGATCATGTTTGTCATGTATTTCTTAACAATAGTCAGTTTCGTCCCAAAATGGTCATGTATCCATGTCATTTCTCCGTAAGTGTCAGTTTAAACCAAAAGTGGTCATGTTTGCCATGTCTTTCTTCGGAAGAGACTGTTTAAACCAAAACTGGTCATGTTTGTCATGTCTTTCTTTGGAATTGTCAGTTTAGTCTTCATGGTAACTGCTCCGAAGAGCTGCTTTCGCTGGTTCCCAAACTTCATGAATTTAAGCGTTCTACTAGGCTGGCATCTCGCTCAAACCCTTTCACTGTTGAAACTGTTAAATGTAGCTGTCTTTTGTACTTCAATAACTTCATGTCTTGCACCTCTTGCCTGTGGAACTCACTCCTCCTCTTCCTGTTTCCCTGATAGCTATAATCTCCAACTATTCAAATGTAATATCAACCGACGCCTCCAGATGCCTTGAACTATCCCCTATATTACCAGGAAAAAAATGTTGTCGGCATTAAATGACCTATTGAAGTTGATAGACCGTAAAACAAACTAAACCAAACCAAACCTTTCGTCACAAGTGTTAGTTTCTTACAACAATGGTCTTGTTTGTAATATCTTTCTTCGCAAGTATCAGTTTAGACCCAAAATGGTCAAGTTTGTCGTGTCGTACTTAGCAAGTGTTAATTCTGACCAAAAAATGGTAATTTTTGTCATGTCTTTCTTCAGAAGTGTCAGTTTAGTCCAAGACGACCATGTTTACTTTATCTTTCTTCGCTATTGTTAGTTTAGCCCAAAAGTGTCGCATGTGTCAGTTTTGTACAAGAGGCCATGTTTGCTATATCTTTCTTCGTAGATGTCAATTTACACCAAAAATCGTCATGTTTGCCATGTCATTTTAGTCCAAGACGGCCATGCTTGCTATATATTTCTTTGCAAGTGGCAATTTAGACCAAAGATTGTCATGTTTACCATATATTTCTTTACATGTGCCAGTTTAAACCAAAAATGGTCAATTTTGTCATGTCTTTCTTCACAGGTGTTAACTTAGACCAAAAATAGTCGTGTTTGCCATGTCTTTTTTCAAAATTGTCAGCTTATAACAAAAGGTTGATGTTTAACATGTCTTACTTCACAAGTGTCATTTTAGTCCAATGCGGCCATGTTTGCTATATATTTCTTTGCAAGTGGCAGTTTAGAACAAAGATTGTCATGTTTGGTATGTCTTTTTTCGCAAGTGTCAGTTTCGACCAAAAATGTTCATGTTTGCCATGTCTTTTTTCGCAAAGTACAGTTCCGACCAAAATGGTCATGTTTGCCATGTCTTTCTTCACACGTGTTAGTTTAGATAAAAAAAAAAAAGGACTATGCTGCCATATTTGTGCTGGTGCTATCTAATTCTCACTTTCCAGCGTTGATAAAGTTCAAAAAGTTTTACGTGGCCTCGTAGAAACGAATTATTTTCCATCATGTAGCGTCTCTTCTACAGATGCACCATCACATTACTATTGCTATTTCCGTGGTCCGGTTCATAATTCTCCACAGTTTTTTTTTTACAGGAATAGAGGTTTATTTCCAGTCTCCTGTTTAACATTGTGTTTCTGGTTATTTCCAAAGTCTTCTCATTCTCTTTCACTCTCATTAGCTCCTTGTGTCTTGCTGCCTTTATTGCCTTGCATGGACTTGAAATTTTATTTTTTGTTTTGTTTGTTTTGTTTTTTTAGTGGGGTTTACCCTGTACAGGGCTCGGGACCAATCAAAGTAGTGAGTTACAAAGTAAGAAGCACAATTTTTGCGGATAAGTGTTGAAGAACAGGTTAAAACTGTAATGATCGGGGAAGCATCCTCTTAAGAGTCGGTTCCACAGAGCAGTGGTTTCCAGGAGGAATCTGCTCGAGTGGAACTTACTTCACCCCAGTGGAATACAGAGAGAATGAGGGTGCTTCGCTATAATGCACGTAGCATGGCGGGTCTTAGGCGTGAATGTTAGAACTGGCGGACCAAGGAATGCAGTTCGTCCGAGCACTTTGCATGGATAGAGAAATGAGAGGCTTGCCACATCCCGTCTGTGAAACGGGGGCTTGGAGCGTGGAAAATAATTTGCCATTCATAAGAAAGCGGAAACACTTTTGAACTCTATCGAGACTAGAAAGTGAGGAGTGGGCAACTCCTGACAAAAAAACAAAAAAACAAAAAAAAAAAAACGACATCAGTACTCCATTTTAGGCCTAATCTGATTGTTGTAAAGATAGAGAGTATCATAAGGAGTTAAGCATTTTTAATGGATTGATGGATCATATGTACGAGTTCTACTTGATGTCTGGGATGAGTTTAGGTCCCAGCAGTCGCTCATAGCACGGTGCCCCCCACCAGGGGCTATCATCTATTCGTCGTGACTGGTGGCAGTTCGGGGACCGATCGTTGAAAAAAAAAAACGGCAAATTCATTATCATTGTTTTATCTTTCAGGAAAAATTGACCTTGAATAACCTTGGATAAATTTCTTGAATATTCATGACCTTGAATTATAATTCGATTCTTGCATAATTGATTAACTCTAATTGCTTTTTATAATTGATTAATTGCTGCTCGATCTTGTGACTTGTTATTTAAAGGTTATTTGCAGACAACTTTCTTCTTTCGTTCTGCCCTTCTCGTATGGTTAAACAACTCACTGATTTTTAGCGTCAAGTTATCGTACTTTTCAAAGAACACTCAACGTGAAAGAAATGTGCGGAAATTCTTCCTAAATTTTTCAATAACATCTGTCGTCACCAGTTTTCAACGGTTGTCTCACGTCTTTCTGAATTTACCGTTTTTTTTTTTTACTGGGAATCCTGTAGTTTGGTTTTCGAGGCATTGAATATAACCAACCAGTTTTTCCCACTGAGATGTAAGATCTAGATTGGATGAGAGATCAGCTGCTAATCTCTGGTCATCATGGGTTTTTGAAGGTGAACTCATATATTGTTGCATCATCGGCATAGATACTCACAAATGATCTTAGTATACTCTTAGGTCATTTATGAAAGGTAAAAAGAGGATTGATCCGAGAAGTAAACCTGGAGGACGCTTACATTGTTTACTGGCTGTTAACAACTACCTTCAGGAAAGACTTTATTACTGAGGAGGGTCTTCCAGTGATATTTTTTACTTCGACCAGTTTGGATTTTCTTTTAAGACCTGGCATCTGCTCCGTGTTCCAGTTGTAAGGATGAAGTTTCAATTAGACATATTTATTTCCAAGAACTGCTTTGTGGAACAGAGTCTTATGCAGACGCTTCCTTGAATGCCACAATCTTAACCTTTTCGAGCCAAGTGTCAAGCTATCTTCATAATCTTCGTTATCTACATTCTCCTATTACATTCATATCACACTACATAGAGAGGCTCCTGAGCCTTATATTGAGAGAGAATTAGTAAAAAAAAAATAAAATAAAATAATCACAACGTATAACATATTTACTGATATTTAGAAAAATAGAAATAAACTTTTATTTAAAAAAAAAACGGAGAAAGGATACAAATTCAAATCAAATTCAACAAAATTACGTGTGCATCGTGAAGTGGTAAACGTGTTAATTATCAGAAGGAATTGAACTTGATACCTTGTGGCATCAAGTTGTATAAGATATCCTCCAAGCTCTTCCTCTCGAGAGAAGGTGAAAGATAAGAAGGTGGGTGGGCAGTAGGGTAGCAAACATTAGTTGAAAAGCGTGCCTTCGTATCGGGAAATACCAAAGCAGCTAGTCTATAAAAATAGTCTTCAGCTGAATATACAGTAAGCGAAACTGTCTGAAACTATGTAGTCCGTAAGCTGGCGTGGAAAATACCAAAAGAAAGAAAGAAAGAAAGAAAGAAAGAAAGAAAGAATAGAAAAGAAAAGAAATTAAGAGTAAAAGGAGAAAAAAAAAAAAAAAAGAGAACGAGAAAAGGAAGAGAATAGTGGGTAATAAAAAGTTGTCGAGCCGACGCATTTCGAAAAATTTAACAAACTGATCAAACATCAAATTTATTTTAGGAATCTCTTCTTGGTCGGAAATGGAAGATTTCAGCATCCTTTCATATTAAACCTAGAAGTTCAACAACTTTCTCTTCGCTGACAGGAACATGATCAAATTTCAAATCTAAATTGTTTGTCCATTTAAAATGCGATATTTATTACAAAATATAGTCAGTTTAAATACAGAAGTTATAAAATCACTTCAAAGTTTCGCACATTTTTGGCATATACCTTTCCCCACTGAAGTGTTGCCAGACAGACAGGGAAATTAGTCCAGTAAGTATCTGACTCGTCGTATTATCTTCTACCTTTACAAGAGCCAGATCCGGCCTAAAATGGAGTACTGCTGCCATATATGGGCAGGAGCAGTCCAGTATTCACTTTCCACTCTCGATAGAGTTCAAAAGCATCCCCGCGTCCATGTGGGTCATGAATTATTTTCTACCCTACAACCCCTTTCCCACTGACGAAACATCACAAGCCTCTTACTTCCCTATCGCTATTCCCATGGAAAGTGCTCAAACGAACTACATCCCTTAGTTCCACCAGTTCTAACCTTCATAACTAAGACCTGCCTTGCTATTCACATAGTAGCGAACCACCTTCATTCCCTTCATCTTACATTGGTAAGATGTAAGTTTCACTCGAACAGCTTCTTCCTGCAAAGCTGCTGCACTGTGAAACCGACTCCCAAAAGGATGTTTACTACAATCTTAACCTGTTCAAGTCTAGTATTAACCGCCGTCTTCTTCACGTATTCGCTAAAACAGTGCTTCTTACTCTATAACCCTCTACCTTAAGTGGCTCCTGGACCTTGTCAGGGTGAACATCACTGTAAAACAAAAAGCTCTCGCGATACATGCGTCCATTTCAGTTTCATCCAAATGTTGTGTGTCTGTATATTTGCGCAGGTGCATGTATAATTTAACTTAAAACCTAAAAATATTTTGATAAATTAAAAAAATCTATAAAAAATAATTCTGTTAACAAATAATTTCTGACAAGTTCAATAAAATACTTGATTTTATTAGGGTTATTTTTTTTTTTTTTTTTGCTTGTTTACAGCTTTTCGTTATTTTTGTTCAGCCCGATGTAGAGGTTGTTCAGACTGAGTGATAAAAGCATCTATTATTCCAAACAAAGCCGGAGCGTACTACGCTATCTTATCAACATTTGATATTTTCCACCTACATTTGCTCATGCTAAGTTTCGAAAAAAATTCTATAAAATTCATTATTTCTTTATCTTTAATAAAATGTTAAAATTATTCAACGATTTACCAAGAAAAATCTCAAGTTGATGTTAAAACTTGCCGCAAAAAAACCCAAAAAAAACATTGATTTATTTAAGATGGAATGATCTATGATGACATATCTGTAATTTGTATTTAAATACATTGTATTTATTTTTAATTGTTCTAGTTGAATTGTTCACCTATATTGAATATGATCCATTACTGTACATGATTAGGTTACAGTAAAATTTGTATTTTATATAAATACTACCGTATAAAAATTGAGATGGAGTAGAGTCGGGGCCTCCGTATCATAGATTCGGGGGTAGAGGCATGAGACCCTTGCGCCGGCCTTGATTTCAATATATTTTTCCAAACTTACTCAAATTGCGGATATGTGAGGGTATGTGTGTATAATGGTTCAAGCCCGTGTAAAAATCACTCAAACACAGCACATACACATATACAGTACATGCACATATACACATATGCAGTACATGCACGCATACATATATACAGTACATGCACGCATACACATATACAGTACATGCACGCATACACATATACAGTACATGCACGCATACACATATACAGTACATGCACGTATACACATATGCAGTACATGCACGCATACACATATACAGTACACGCACGCATACACATATACAGTACAGCATCATCGGATACGTGTGGCCAACCATTTCTTATAACAATTTACATTCGGACTAACATACGTAATATCCTTATCTTTATTTTTAGTATCATAATGCTTCGACCGTTATGAGAAAATAAAGGATCAATAGAAAAATGTTCGAAACATTAACGCAAATATACGTATTACTTTATCGTACGGTTCACACTCCTCCCTGATCTTTTGAACAGGAGTAGAGGCTTATCCCTTATTTCCTGTTAGCATATAACTTACAGTTACAGATAGCCATTTCAACTGCAAAATGATGAGACCTTACCGCCAATCTGGTACTGCGTTAAAATTCATAAAGTTTAGGTTCCATTGTGGAAGGTTCAACAGAACAATTACCATGAAAGTATTTATGGAAAAGGCAAAGGGAAGCTACGTTACGGAGGTGGGAAAGGGACTGAAGCCGAGATGCCAGGTCAGGACCAATAACACTGCAGCTTCTTCTTTGGATCTTATCAATAATTTCTAAATATATAGCAGGAGCACCAGACTAGATGTAACAGCAACATTCAAAGCAAGGACGAATGGTAGACTATACTGTTACTGCTAAATCAAAGATCAGATCGATGTAAAATATGAAAACCGTATATATATATATATATATATATATATATATATATATATATATATATATATATATATATATATATATATATGTGTGTGTGTGTATGTGTGTCACTAAATTTACTTTTAAAATCTACCACAGTTCTAACTGTAGATGTCATAACATAATTTGCCAAGATCATGAAGACAAATGGATTTTGCACCTCAAAACACTCCATCCATATGGGCGTAACTACAAATTTAACAATATAAATAGAAATAATATATAACCCCATAAATCAAGCCCTACCCACATTTTCACACACAGACATGCTTGCGGAGGTGTTGAGATCTCACACTTATACAGACACCCATACTAATATACACATCATACACACTCCCGAGGAAGTAAATGATAACATACATTTAACACAAACACATCCCTTTCCCAGGAACCAATAAAACTGTCAAAATGACGAAGGGAGTCGCATGAATCTTTCTAGTCTTTATCTTAAAATCGACTTAAAAGAGGCCGTTTGACCTACACAAGGTCTGACCAAAATTAACGATAAGGAAACAAACGAAAACTACAGATAAAGTTCATTTTCTTGAGAAAATAATTAATTCCTGTAGCTTACTGCTACTAACAAGCAGGAATTTTTTTTCTCCTGATGATGGCCGAAACTAGTTGAGGAACGTAATTGAAATAATAAAACAAAATATATTAATATACTACCTAGTATGTCTGAAAATTTGAATTTTTTAATTTTACAATATTTTTATTGTTCACACACACACACACACACACACACACACACATATATATATATATTGTTATACGTTATTGATATAGACACAAATATTTAAGTAAATTCTCTGTTTATAATAAACAGTATGAACAACGTTCACCAGTCTGAATGTTGTTAATACTGTTTATTATAAACAGAGAATTTACTTAGTCCATTTTAAAATATATATATATATATATATATAATAAAAGGCTTAAACACTAATATTCCATGGTCATAATTTATTCCATTGGAATCGTAAATACGATCCAAATCATCAGACCTATATCACATATAACTGGAAAAGAAAATAATGACATAATCAAGATGTTGATGTTCCATATGCAAACGGTTCGGGAAAAAAGACCATTGGAAAGCGTAGTAAGATTTACTAGAATTGAGAAACTGGATGGATTTGGTACTATTGAAGGTATTTTCAGTTTTTCACCAATTTTCTTGAATCAATCCTTTTTATACACCATTAAATCATTAGACTGTTACTCTCAAACGTTACACTTTCTCATGTGTAACGTGGGTCATTTCGCTTTCCTGTTGGCCTTTACATAGAATGCAGTTCATTTTCGTTTTATCGCCGAATGTGATCTTATTCCTAGCATCTGCATGCCATATTTCGTACCACTTTGTCTAACTTAATGTTTTTTTAATTTAATGTTGGTTTCTTCGTTGAAATGAGTCGCTTCATTCCATGTTCTTGAAGGATATACTTCCTGTTATCTACTGACACAAAATTGAACAAGTCGCAATCCTTCATCACTTGTCTATCAATCGTCTTTCACTGATTTTCTTTTTCTATCCTGATCAGTCTCTGTATTATCCTATGCTACAGCTTTCGACGTTGACTATACTTTGGCGAATTCAAAACACTTTCAGCGCTTTGCGAATTCGTGATGATTTCTGACGTTTGAAGTCGCTTCGAGATTGATCGCTTGTTCACATTCTTGACCATCTTCATCTTTGTTTCTTTGGAAGTATCTGTCATGGTTTCAAATAATGAAAGAATTCGATGTCAGAATGTAACCACTATGTAGGAAAGATCGGCCCTATTCTGAAACAAATGTTTGTCTTTTAGCGAGGGAACCGATAGAAGAAAACAAAAGTAATCAGGTAGTCGGAGAATTTTGCACGGGTATTTTGGTCAGTAGTCTCGCATCTTCTTTCCTCGTTCAGAACCCTTGCTAAAAATATGATAATTATGTGTGAAAATGAGTGCAGTTTGGCCAGTGTTTCATCTGTACACAGTACAATAAAAAACATTTCACTTATAAGATGGCAATTATTAGAAATTTACAATAGTTTCAAATGGCCTAAGACATTTGCACGGTACTGTACCGTCCGTTAGGCTATTTACGATGCAACATCTTCAGTAGAGAAACAGGCAACTCCAGAACCCGACCCTGCCTCCAAATTACTTAATGGATGGGATAACACACTGTGGCTAATATCTTTCTCCGTTCCTTTTCCTCACCCACAGCGTGCCAGTACAGATATCGGTAAACGATGAGGAGTTAGATGTGCGAAACACATACCTCAGTCCTCCCCTTCAAAGAAATATTCTTTCGAGACCACAAATTGCGGTCTTGAGCTTCTCTGGTATCTCCAACTATTTTATTTTCAGCTGGAGGTCGAGACAGAACCGGGCTCTGAGTATATTGTACTGTCCATTCGTCTAAAAATGGAGGAGTTGAGGAAAGGATAACCTCTCTACGGGCCCAACCAAATATTAACAGACTTACTGCAATTCATTTTGGTCTGTGTCACCATTTCATACAATCTGATTTCGACAAAGTTTAACCTTCGGATCCACAAAGAAAAGCATGTGTGAAAAGGGCGGTTTTTTTTTTAATAATCCTGCTATTACTCTTTTGACGACTTAACAATGTTTATTGTTTGAAAAAGTTTGGAATTCTAATAATAACAAAAATCTTTACATTATTTACATTGTTCGGACTATTGTCCTCATCTTTATTGTAATATCAACGACGTTTCAGCCGTTCTGCTCTCCGGCCTTTTTCAGGTGATATACGTTGGACACATGGCCCAGTGGATAAAAGCGTTGGTTGAATTAATCCAATGACTTTACCCAAACAGTTGTTAGTTCAATAATTAGCCACAGTAGGGGTGAACTAAAACATGGAGTATTGGCTTACTAAAGGGAAACAACTGTGGAACTAGAACAGTTTACCCACACGGATGAAATAAAGGATCAGTTCGAATTTCCAACGTATATCACCTGAAGAAGGTTGAAGCGTACAACGGCCGAAACGTCGTGAATATAACAATAAAAATGAGGAGTATAGTCCGGACAATGTAGTGTAAATAGTTAGAATACCTCATTTCAGAAATATAGATAAATCCTGAAGAAGACCGGAGCGTACAACGGCCGAAAATTCGTGAGTATGACAATAAAAATGAGGCCAATAGTCCGGACAATTCAAATAGCGTAAATAGTTACACTATCTCATCTCCAAAATATAGATAAATCATGAAGAAGACCGGAGCTTACAACAGCCGAAACGTTGTGAATAAGGCAATAAAGATGAATCTAAACAGAGTAAATAGTTACAATACCTCATCTCAGAAATATAGACAAATCCCGAAGAAGACCGGAGAATACAACGGCTGAAACGTCGTGAATAATGACAATGGAGACGAGGTCAACAGTTCAAACAATGTAAATAGTAAAAATTGTTACAATACCTTATCTTAGAAATATAGACAGAAACAAAATGTTATTAATTATTTGGTTAGATTATTTATTTAGAAGATTAATTTTATATTTACAATATAAAATATACGAACCAATGCAGTAGTTATTTTATAAAGAAATCAATATGAAAATGAGTTTTTTATTCATAAGTTTATAAAAAAAAGTTACAGAATTATAAAAATATGTGAAGCAACTATAATAAAATATTTATTTATTATTTTCAATTTTATAAAAAACTTATTATTTTCTCAAATTTTATAAAAACATTATTTCCCACATCGCCCCGATTAAACATTAAAAATAAAATATTTAATTAAAAAATTAAAATATTTAATCGGGGAAAACGTTGTCCAGATTTCTTTGCTGATCTCCACAACCTTGGTATTGTAAGCGTTTAAACGTCGTCGGCATAGATGAAGTACTTTGTCGTAGTGGTGGAAAGAGCTAGCGTGGTTTCAAGTAGCAATGGATTTGCACTCAAATAGGACAAAACTGACGAACAGATCTGGACATAAAAGACTTCGATTTTACTACGTTCACTTCTATTACAGTTCAGGGGAGACACTGAGAAGGTGGATCCAGCTGCTACAGTTTAGCTCAAACAAGACAACTTTCCCGGAAACAATGTTCTACCTTGTAGAATACTTTAAACTGATCTAAATTGGCCAGTGCGTATCTGCCATCGACTTTTAATGGGATATCGCGTACCAAGTGCAAGGTATATTAAATAGGCCTACATTTCAAGGTACTTCTAATTGGAGGCTTTTAGACGATTTAGGACGGTCTTCAACTGGTTTACTAAGATTTAGACCCAAATCTTTAACTATATTTAACATAAAGAACCGAAAATTACCTATCCTATTTCCACTTTATTTATTTATTCTTGCAGGGCAACTTCAACGAAGGGCATATGTTAAATAATAGTCTTTCTGACTATTATTTTTTAGTGGCAGTGTATTTTGGCTCTGACATTCTGAGGCTAACTTTTAAGGTCAGATGGTAGACAAAACAGAGGAAGTCATTTTTGATTGGTTAAAACTAGCGTAGGAATGTTAGAGAAATAGAAAATGATTTCAGTGAGTTAGATTTTATTCGTCATACACAGTAGACTTGGTTATTTAGTGTCCCAGGAAACTTGTTCTCCAGTGGGGGTGATAGAGCGTCCCCACTAACTGGTTAAAAATGAACACGTCGACGTGTTTAATAAAATAGATAAGTTTAAAATCCCTTTTGTTGAATTTCTCTTATTTCCGAACAAAACAACTGGCAATCAATAACCGAGAAAGAAGGCACCGTTATGAATGAATCAAGACCGTCTCCCCAAGACCAATCCCCAGCAAAGTGCTATGCAACGTATCTATACTCGACGTCTTTGTCCCATCCTTCTTCAATCCTTCCTGAATCACGTTCTTTGTTATCGGCACCTAACACCCAGCTACTTCAGTCGTCTCAAGATGAGAAATGTAAGCTAAATATACATCAAACTGGGCAGGGTACCGCCCGGGTTCCCTGAGGGAATGTTTCACGAAATTGCTCATAGATGACTTCGTTTGTAATCGAACGTCGTCTATCTGGCGATCTATGGTGCTGCTAAGTTCTGCACTTAATTCTACAGCCATATTTTTTGCCTCAGTAGACATTCACTTTAACCTATATCTAGTTAACTGAGCTTGATTTTTTTTCCTTAAGCAAGGTGGTTAACTCTTTCCAACCTATAATTACTTCACCCCATCTAATTTCCTAGCCCTATATAGATTTGCTCTGTCGATCTGTGTTGAATCGAAGGCAGTACAAATAACAAACATCCGACCAAAATATTGATTACATACTTGTCTTTTTCAATGTCTAATTTGATCAACGGATGTGATGTATTAAAACGAGTGTTAATCTATTTCATCATCGCCTAAAGTTGTTGTATACCAGGACCAATTTTGATTGCAATCAGCAAGCGTTGCGCATTCAGGAAATTTGTAGCGTTTTCTATACTCCCTTTTCTAGGCAGCACATTTTTTAAAATATAAAAGAGTATCGAGTCCTTCATTCGTTGGGACTGGAAGTTTTATTATTCCGATGTTGTCCGATTCGATACGAAAAATATCTTCGCCGTGTTTCTTTTTTGCGCGGTTTTTCCTCCCTCTGAAACACCAACAGAGAGATTTCTATGTTTTTTTGATAGTAGAGGAGGAAGACTAAGAGAGGGTGACAGATTTTGATGGAAGTGGAATTTGCGAAATTATAGTGGGCGGGCGTAGAAACTGGTTCAGTTTCCATCACAATTTTTTTTCTGATGGGCATATGTTTTTGGAGTCGTTGTTTTTGTTGCCTTTTCTGTTTTTGTTGGAATAGCAGGAGATGACTTTGAGGAAGGCGAAGTATTGAAAGTCATTTTAGCCGGCTTGTCTTGCTTTCTGGGAAGCCTCTTCTTATGAATAAAAACAAACTCCTTTTTATACTAGCGATCAACGCAGACGTCTTCCAACCCTTTTCTACTTTACATAAATTATCTGCCTAAGAGTATACTCCGATCATTTTTGAATATCTATGTTGATGATACAACCGTATACGGGTGCACCTCCGAAACTCGAGATGATCAGAACCCGGCAGCTGATCGCGCCTCTGACCTAGCTCTAACAGCTCAGTGCTTGTGTGGGCGGGGGCATTCAGTGTCTCGAAAACCAAAACCAAAGAAAAGAAAGCAGATGAGCGCTCATCCCCGTCACAATATAGACCACGCAGCCTCCTCAGTGTCATTAGCTAATTTTTGAAGCTATAATCAGCAAGAAGGTTGTTGATCACCTCATTAGGGAGATTCTCGTGAGCGACAAACAGTACGGGTTTCGATCGGTTCGGTCCACTGCTCATATACTAATTGCCATTACTCACAGAATTAGCGCGGCACTAGACAACAAATACATCTCAAGGGCGACCGCATTCGATATTTTAAAGGCCATTGAAAAAGTGTGGCATAAAGGGTTACTACACTAGCTTTCTAACTATGGAATCACTGGCAGAGACTTCCTCATTATAAAGTCCTCCCTAACGGGTAGAGCTCTGACGGTAGTTGTTAACGGCCAGTCCTTTGAGGCAAAAGCGATCATCGTAGACGGGCTCAATGTTCGTTTTTCGGTTCAACTTTCTACTTTACATAAATGATTTGCCTAAGAGTATACTCCGATCATTTGTGAATACCTATGTTGATGATACACCCTCCGAAACTCTAATGACCAGAGCCTAGCAGCTGATCTCTCCCCTGACCTAGCTTTAACACATCAGTGGAGAAAAAAACTTTCTGATCACACTCAGTGCCTCAAAAGCCCAACTGCTAACGTTCCATCATCACTGAGCGGACCCAGAACTTTCATCGCTCATGATAAATGGAGGCTCAGTGTCTTAAGCGCCTGTTGAGACTTAAGCACAACTTAAACCTCAAAAAGAACTCGTATATACGGTACATCGTTAAAGATATTGGAAAATTAGTCGGTTCCTTATACTTCAGTAAGTACTTGACTCCTCATGTTATCCTCTACCTTTACTCGTCCTGGGTATGACGATAAACTACATGCACGTCCTGGGTAAGACGATAAACTACATCCAACAGCAAGGCCACTGTTCAGGAGGTTTTGAGGAGCATGGAACCACCTCTTAATTGCTGGTGTTCCCAGGTCCAGCCTGACCCGGGGTGGTAAGCACCTGTTAGGGTCCCAGCTATGGGTAAATAGTTAACACAAACTTGGGTCAAAATACTATGAAAGTGTAAAAATAGGTTTTAATACCAGAAATACGTTATTAAAAAAAATTATTATACATTTTTGAAAAAAGAAAAAAAATATCACCAGCAATATATTAAAAAATAAAAAATTAGCAGCAATAAAAATTTTGTCGGAATTTAATAATCTATTGAAGTTGATATAGTGTAAAACAAAGCAAACCAAACCAAACCTCTACCTTTACAAGAGATAGATCAGGCTGAAAATGATGTATGGCTGCTGTAGGGAGACAATAATTGTCTTTTCTGGGATTACCAAATTTGCTTTTAGAGGAGTTTTACTTTTGTTCTTTAAACAGTAAACATGTCATTTTCCTGAAGTCGACATATGCGGAAAACGGACATTATTTTCACTGATTTTGGTTGAGTGGAAAACGAGACCTTTTTTTTCCATCTTCGGTCAGGCATTTTGTTTCACATCGTCAAGGGAATCAGAAAAAGTAAAACATTTTGTATTTATCTTTTATTTATCACAATCGGACATTCTTATTTTTGGATCAATATGTAGATTTATCTGTTTAATGGCACATATGATTTGTAGTAATATTTTATGTATTTATTAAATGTTTTAATTTTGTAAGGGTGTATCTCATTTTTCATTTCCGTTTACTCAGTGTTGTATCAATAGATACACTAAAACTAATCTTAGTACCTGGTGACTGGGAAACTATTAAATATCTTCCGAGCACCAGATTTATGGTAAATTATAACTGGCAAATAAAAGTATACTAATAAGTGGTACTAATACAGCCATATATGGACAGAAGCTACCTAGTTTTCATTTTGCAGTCTCGATAAATTCCAAAAACGTCTCCGTGTCCTTGTGGGTGATGAATTATTTAAATCCCTACAACTCCTTTTTTCCACAGACGAAACATCATAAACCTTTCACTACTCTGTCTCCATTTCCATGGAAAGTGTTCAGACAAACTACATTCCTTACTTCCACCAGTTCTAACCTTCATGTCTAAAACCCGCCATGCCACGCCCATGTGTAGCGAACCACCCTCATTCCTTTTGTATTCCATTAGTGAGCAGCTTCTTCGCACAAACCGCAGCTTTCTGGAACCGACTTCTAAGCGGAGGCTTCCTCGATTCCTACAACCTTAACCAGTTCAAGTGTGGAGTTAAGTGTCATCTTCTCATATATCTCTACAAACTATGCCTATTACTCTGTAACTCTCCAACTCTAAGGACCCTGGGGCCCTGTAGAGGGTGACCACTTCTCTGAGATTGTATAATCAAAACGGGGTTCAGTAGGAAACGGGAAACCACTGTTTGAAACTTTCTACTGCCCTTTTCCTACGACCTGCAACACTCCCCCTAAACTTTGATGATGTCACAAATTTTTCTGGCGCGGAATTTGTATCCAGGTTTGGAGTAGACTGGCGGAGCAAGAGAGCCCATAGAACTGGTAGTATATTCTATCTAAAGATATTAGACGAGGCTATTACTGCCTCATTTTTCCACAGATGAAGTCGGTGAATGTGACTCCCAGGGATTTTTTCCCTGCTATACTAGGCACAGAACCTGCTTTTTATTCTGTTACTAATAATAAGTAATTTCTATAGAGGACAACCTATAAAACGTGAAGAGCCATAGAATCTGTTTTTTTTATTCACTTACTAATAGTCAACATTTTTTATAGGGGAATTCCTATGAGTATTTCAAGAAGTGTAGAATATGATATTTACCCAGTTACTTATAATCATTACTTCTTATAGGCGACAGTCTATAAATAATTGAAGAAGCACAAAATCTGCTTTATATTCTGTTACTTTTAAGCAGTACTTTCTATAGGGTACTGCCTATATTTGAAGAAGCACGGAATCTGCTTTTTACTCAGTTACTAAGTAACATAGAACATCGTTTACTTATAATCAGTACTTTCTATCGTGTCTTCCTATAATTATTTAGGAAGCACAAAATCTGCTTTTTATTGAGTTACTAATAGTCTGTACTTTCTATAGGGGACTTCCTATAAGACTTTGAAGAAACACAGAAACAGATATTTACTCAGTTACTTATAATTAGTACATTTTATAAACGACTGTCTATAAGTATTTGACGAAGCACATAATCTGCTTTTTATTCAATTACTAATAATCAATATTTTCTCTCGGGAACTTTCTATAAGTACTTGAAGAAGCATAGCATCTGCTTTTTACTTAGTTATCTATAATTGGTACCTTCTATCAGGGTCCGCCTATAATATTTGAAGAAGCATAAAATCTTTTTATTCTGTTGCGTATATCACTACATTCTATAGACCACTTCCTCTAAGTATTTGAAGTAACACAAACTCGGCTTTGTTTTCATTTACTAATAATCAGTATTTTCTTCTGGGGACTGCCTCTAAATATTTGATGAAGCACAAAATCTGCTTTATATTGCATAAGATTGTAAAGGTGTTTAAAAATACTGAGCAAGCGTGGATCCAAATTGGCTGATGATTTTAGTAAATCTTCCAAAAAGTTCACCATTTTAACGTTCTTGATCAATTCCCAAAAAAGATTTTAGATGTTATAGGATTAAAAAATTTTTTTCATTCAACAATTTTATTCTATCAAAACATTTTTTATAATTTTAATCTTCATAACAACAAAACATGACTAAATTCCTTGTTATGTTGATGGAAATTAAATTAGAAAACCAAACGTTTTGTCGTGTGTTATTCTTACGTTGCTATGAAGGAGAATATCATGTTTTCTATTGCCGAGAGCCGGGAACTTTTCGATGAAACTTTTATGGACGTGTTGCTGCTGTTAGACAAAGAAATTTATTTTTACATTGCGATTTAAAAAGGCTAAATGAATAATACACCAATGATACCACCACATACACAACATTAACTATCTTCAAATGAACAGATATTTTGGGATCGGTATTAGGAATTTGTCCTTGTCCATCCACTTCCATTTGTGTTGAACATTGTTGTATACAACTCACTTTTCATCACCTGTTATGATATATTTAAGATATGGTTAATTAGGGCGATATATTCGTTATTGGTTCCTCATTGGGGATCTTTTTAAAATTTTACATATTCTTCTTTTTATTTCATCACAAACCTTCTTCTTATGTGCAATGTGCTCTCAGAACGTAGGCGATCATGGCTCTGCAAAATTTCCTGCCCTTTTCAGTTCTTAATGAATTTTGTCTTTTTATTATTTCTCTTAAAACCTACCACAAGTAATTGTAAATATGAAATTAAAATATTCATAGTTTTTTTGTGTGATTTTAAAATGTAAGAATTTTTTTTTTTTTGGTTAGCAGCATATCAACACCTCTATGGGTTATTTAATGCCGAAATCTAAATATTTTGCAAGCAATTTTACATTTATTTTTTAGATGATAATGGTTTAATGATACAAATGGTGCTAATTAACAAGTGATACAAGTCCTACTAATTAACCCATAGCTGGAGGGAGAAGATGTGGATTAAGACCTTTCCCAGTTGTATTTGCACGTAGGTGAATATAACGAACTTGAATGGAATTGGAATTTGGATCTCTGAATCACAATTCCGAGCCGTTATCCATTACAGCACCCGCATACAGCTCGTGGTATTTCTAAGCGGTCACCCATCTAGGTACAGACCAGGCTCAACATTGCTTAACTTCGGTAATTGTACGAGAACTGGTGTTTCAACGTGATGTAGGAGTAAGCCCTCAACAATGAACGCAGTTCAATCCTCGTCCAGTCAGCCGGTCTATCTACCACTGAGCTATGTCCAAAATTCCCTTTGGAAGGAGATATAAATAAATGGAAAATTGTTGGCGTGCTTCTTTCTGTATTGTTGTCAACACATCAAACGCTAATCAGGAAAATAATCGATAAAGTCAAAAGCAATTTCATTTGAATATTGCTCAAACGGTAATTTTTTCCCCTCCCTTTCCCCACGCACAGATTAAGGACATGCGACTTACGGAACGACAGCCGCACGATTGAATATACTTTTGTCCAAATCATATCGATTCCACAAGTCTTGACTTGCTTTCCAAAAACATGAAAGATGACGATAGTTTTTATTTTTTTTATTTTTCTCTTTTCTTTATCAACTTGTCGAATGGGTTAAAAGATTTCTTCTTCTTTATTTAATCCCCCTTCCCTGTTTTTCTTTTTCCATTTCGTTTCGATTTTCTTTCAAATTTCGTGTTTTAATTCTGAACACAATTTCTGACTTCTGACAAAAAAAAAAAAAAAATTAATGTTTTCTTAACCTGTTTCCCGGCGTAGACGTGTATATACGTTTTTACCGAACTTGACCTTTACAAACGAATAAACACGTCCAAAACGCACACAAACCAGCAACAGATGTGTTTATACGTCGATCTTGATTCGTTTTATGCCCTTCTGAGCTTGAAATGAGTCCAGTTGTCAACTCATACGTCTGGTAGAGGTGCTAGCCACCACTCGGGTACTTCGAGCTGCCTCAGTTTCTTAGTTACTATATTGAAATCAAATAAAAAATTCGTCTGATAATGCAACGTTTTCCCCAAAATAATTGGCGGGGAAGGGAATAATTTTTGGCGGCACACTACGTACATTCACATACACTCAGTCACGCACACACGTTTAACTTACACAAACAAAAGATATTTATTAAGTTTAACTTAGCGACCTCCACTTTTTCGCGGGAAAACAGCATAGCGTAATGAAAAATGCCACAAACATAACGAAAATAAAGTTTTATCGTCAAAATGCTTATGTTATTATGAAGATGAAAGACCAAAGTATTTTTTAATTATTTTTTGAAATTTTTTAATATTTTCTAACACGTTCGAAATTTTGGTTAAAGTCTTCTTTTGTTTACGTCATCGCGGTGCTGTTAAAATAACATTGTTTTTTTTGCACTTTTTTTCCGTTGAAAACACATTGATTTGGAAATTCTTGTAAAAATAACTCGAACACAAGATTCTTAATGTTTAACTTACACGAACACAAGGTATTTATTAAGTTTAATTTATAGAAAATCAAGGTATTTATTAACTTAATAAACTTATCTTTTTTTTTCTTTTTTTTTTTTTAAGCATTATGCCCCGAGCAAGGCCTGAAGCCACTAAGATGCAGGGAGTTGCAGAAGACTTGGAGCAAGAGCAGATAGGAGTGATAGAAGAAAGGATGAGGAGAAGGATAGTGGATAGATCAAGGTAACTGGAGATGTCGATTGACATTACATTTGAATAATTGGAGATTATAGCTCTCAGGGAAACAATAATTCGGAAGGGTGTTCCACAGGCGAGAGGTGCGAGGTATGAAGCTATTGGACTAGAAGAGACGGCTACATTTAAAAGTTTCTACAGTGTAAGGGTGGGAGCGGGATGCCAGCCTCGTAGGGCGCTTGAATTCATGGAGTCTGGGAACCAGTGAAAGCAGCTCATCGGAGCAATTACCATGAAAGTATTTGTAGAAAAGACAGAGAGAGGCGACGGCGCGTCTGTGAGAGTGTGACTGTAGACGAGATGTCAGATCAAGGCCAATTATATTACATATCCGTCTCTGGATCTTGTCAAGAACTCCGAGGTAAACAGAAGGTGCTCCAGACCATATATGGCAGCAATACTCCATGCAAGGGCGAATTGTTGATTTGTATATTTGAAGTATCGATTCCGGGGAGAAAAATTTCCTGGCGCTTAGACGAACACAAGATATTGCGAGAGAATAAAATAATAAATAACGAATTTAATTTTCCCATAATTCAAAAGGAAACCAAAAAGGCTTTCCGGTCATCTGTAAATTTTACATCGTTCTCTTCTCACTTGCCAACCATTGAGTTCGGACGTGTTTGGTAGCCGTCCCAACAAAAAGGAGATTCAGCCACACCCACTCAACGTCAGCCTGACCTAAGGTCGATCATTCTCTATACCTTCGCATCTTTGTACCGATGTCCGTCAGTAAACATTGATGATTCATTTTCTACTCAAGTCTTCGTTAGGTCAACATCTGTTAACGGCACGAAGTCAAATACAACCCTCCACAATATTATTAAATTTAACTTACACAAACACAAGATATTTATTAAGTTTAACTTATTTGAGCACAAGATATTATGTTTAATTCACACGAACACAGATATTTATTAAGTTTTACTGGAACATAAGATATTTTTTATCATGTTTAACTTACATGAACTCAAGATATTTATTATTATGTTCAATTTACAAGAACATGATATTAAGTTTAACTTACATAAACACAAGATAATTATCAACTTAATAAGTTTAACTTACACGACCACAATATATTTATTACTATCTTAAAAGTCGCCCTATCAGGCGGCATTTAAGCTAGCTCCTGTGGGAGGCTCTTGATTGGGCATTCATCACAATACGTAGGGAAGGGTAGATGCGATAGGCAACAATAAACTGCAGAAGAACTCAAAATTGATCGCTGCATTTAAATATTGCATTAATATTTAAGTTGACCTAACAATAATTTTTTGACGCCAATTAATTTAAAGGCATGTTGATGTACGTAGGTCCTTATTTTCCGTAGAAACAGTTACTTTTATTTCATGGGTGACTTTCGCTATATTCCGCAAATAATTTCGATTATTCCCAAATTTATTTCCAATTTATAAAAATTGTTGTACCAGAATTTCGTCGCAAAAAAAATCACGTAAAAAACTCGCTGAAACAATCGCAGTAATGAAAACTTAAGAATCCAAAATTTCAGGATTGGGGGTCTGGATCTGACCCGGAATATTTTTTAATTTGCTTACAGAGTCGGCCTGATTCCAAAATGGTATAATATGTTGGGTTACATACTCTAGGAGTATAGTTGAAAAAGTGTGACACAGTAACACACTGACATAAGCATTTATTATACAGATTTTTTTTTTTAACTTGCATAAACACAAAATATTTATTAAGTTTAACCTATTCAAAAACACGATATTTATTATGCTTAGCTTAGATGAACACAAGATATTTATTAAGTTTAACTTACACAAGATATCTATTAACAGATCGCAACAGCTATTAGAAAGATGTGATTAAATATACTTTAATATTTGAAAAGATTTATTCAGTATTATTATTGTTCAGGTAATAAACATTATAATATAGCACAAATAGCTATAGTGTGGAAATCGGAATTTTCGACAATATACGCATTTTTTTTACGTATTTATGGTTACTTTTTAACTTTTATCTTGTACATGTAGTTATGGGTAATATTATACATTGATTACTATTCTTTTTTAATTAATAACTATTTGTGCTTAGTTAATAGCTATCTGTTGACGTGTTAAAATTTTGGAATAATACAATAATAAAAATTTAAATTTCATCTCTTTGATAGATGTCCGCGATCTGTAAGTTTAACATACAGGAAAACAAAACTTAGACGAGAACGAGGCCAAATAGGTAAGAGTTGGGTAGAAGGATTACGGGTATTTAATATTTTAGGCGGAAACGACCCGCATAACTTAAAAAATCGAAAACAGGATTTTTTGGTCTTTTTTGGCACTAATGTTCATCCAATACAATGTTCAAGAACCATTCATACTCTACTTATCGATGTCCAAAGCAGCAGGTGGTTTAATACCAGTACAAGTTTTGGATTATTCTAATATCTTTTCTAAATAAATAAAGCTTACCTGACAGTTCAAATAGTTCTTTGTGATATTTTAGCAAACGCCTTGACGCAATCTATAAAACATACGTATATATCCTTTTGCATTTTTATTCCTCTTTTTGATATAATTCTGAGCATAAATATTACAACCGATGTCCCTTTAATGAAACCGAAATCTTTCATGTTGGGCTGTTACTGATAACAGAGATTTGATAAAGTCAAGGCAGATTTCAATAATGGCACAAAAATTATTGTTGAAACAGATGAGTTATTCTTGTATATAAAACATTTTCAATTTAATATGACCCATTCATTTTCAGTTGAGCTTCAAACAATGAAATAAAGTGTCGATGAAAAAATACTTTTTAATTTATTCAAACTATTGTTCCACCTTGTTTATAACAGATGTTATTATAATAATAGATATTATAGATTGTTTGTGAAACGCTAATTCAGCAGGACTGAACAAGAACTCATATGATAGGAACAAAATAACGCAAGAATAAACAAATTTGCTATATTAGTCAAATAATGGACATCCGATAATGACCAGAGGGGACTTGGCTGAAACGTTAAGTCCACATTAACATCTATAATAATCAAGGTCAGTACAATAGTTCAAAACTGACAATTCTTTGTTTCAAAGAGAAAAACAAAATATAGTCTTTAATTTTCGTACAACTTATTTGATTTTATTTCTATTGGAGTATGTTTGTGTTTTTTTTTATAATCGGCTCAGAAATTAAACGCTTTTTGCCTGAAATCTTAAAACAAACACTAAAACTAAAACAATTTTCAAGGAAAACAGTCGTTTACACGGAAATATAATGACTTCTGCTGCTGATAGTCTTCCATCCATATTAGACAACTAATGCGATCATAACATGTTATTATTATTATTATTATTATTGATGTTATAGATGCGTTGTGAAACGCTGGTTCATCAAGAACAAACACTAACTGACATCAAAGCAACAAAACAAGACAATTATCGACAGATTTCTCATGTCAAGCAAATATTGTAAACCTGATGATGACCAGAGAGTACTTGGCTGAAACGTTGTGTCTATAACAACATTTATATTAATCATAATGAGAACAATAGTACGAATTCACTAAAAAGTATGTTTATGAAAAGTTTCAAAGTCCAAGTGATAAAACATTTTGTTAAAAGAGTTCACTGAAAATAGAATAAAGGTAAGTGTTATTCATTACAAATTCAAATGATAGCGAATTAGGAGAAGTTGTTTTTGTTTGAAAGTGACTCAAATTTAGTTTGTGTAACTAATTACTATAGTATCGACCACTACTATTTATGACTTTACAATAATGTAAAGTTTGTAAAGAAAACAAGAGAAAAATGAACGCATAAACAATTCACCTTTGAAAGAAAATGTAATTTTAATAATTTGCTTCCAAGTTGGATTTAAGAAAAAAACCCAAAGATGCGGGAGTAAAAATCGAACAAGGACAGTCCATGAAAAATGTGACATTGAAATCCGAAGACGCATTAGAATAGCAAAACATGCTTTCAAAAACTAAGCAATATATTAAGAAACAGGAAATTTTCGTTATCAAGAAAGAAAAGATTGTTCAACTGCTATAAAATATCAAACATCCTATAAATGTTTGACAATTTCCTTAGAGATGAAAAGAAAACTTGTAGCAACAGAGATATAGTTCTAAAGATGGATGATGAGAATATCATGAATGGCTAGCATTTATGAAACGAGGGAGTTTTATGGGAAAATGGAACAAAAAAGACAATTATGCATAAAATCAGAAAGAAAAAATTCACATTTTTGGGACACATAATAAGGAAAGGAGGCTTGGAGAATTTGACACAAACAGAACAACTTGAAGGTAAAAGGGACACAGGAAAACTGCAAGTAACCTATCTAATGGATGTTAGAGCGTCGAATGGGACCAATATTTTCCTATTTTACTTTAATGAAAACCGTACTTAAGTTTACTTTTTTGACTCTAATGTAAACTGGGACCTTGGCTTTCTTTTCTAATCTTTTTGACTAAGACCACCTTTTTTAATAATGTAAACCGGGACCATAAGGACTCTACTTTAAACCTTTCTTTTTCTTTTTTAATCTTTTGTAAACTTGGACCTAAGACCACCTATCGCTATTCTTTTTTTAACATTAATGTAAACCGGACATTCTAATTTTAAACCCCATCTAAGTTTTATACTTTTTGATCGCTATTCTTTTAATCTTTTAAACTGGACTTGCCTATCGCTATTCTATTTTTTAATCTATTGTAAACTGGACTTGGACCTAAGTTTACCTTTTTTTGACTCTACTTTAAACCGTGCCTATCGCTATTCTTTTTTAATCTATTGTAAACTGGACTTGGACCTAAGTTTACCTTTTGACTATACTTTAAACCGTGCCTATTCGCTATTCTTTTTTAATCTATTGTAAACTGGACTTGGACCTAAGTTTACCTTTTTGACTCGACTTTAAACCGTGTTTACCTTTTTGACCTATAAACCGTGCCTTTTCTTTTAATCTATTGTAAACTGGACTTGGACCTAAGTTTACCTTTTTTGACTCTACTTTAAACCGTGCCTATCGCTATTCTTTTTAATCTATTGTAAACTGGACTTGGACCTAAGTTTACCCTTTTTGACTCTACATTAAACCTTTTGCCTATCGCTATTATTTTTTAATCTATTGTAAACTGGACTTGGACCTAAGTTTACCTTTTTTTTGACCCTACTTTTAAACCGTGCCTATCGCTATTCTTTTTTAATCTATTGTAAAAATGGACTTGGACCTAAGCTATTCTTTTTTCTATTGTAAAACTGGACTTGGACCTTTTTTGACTCTACTTTAAACCGTGCCTATCGCTATTCTGGACTTTTAAACTTTAAACTGGACCCTGCCTACTCTACTATTTTTTTTAATCTATTGTAAACTGGACTTGGACCTAAGTTTACCTTTTTTTGACTCTACTTTAAACCGTGCCTATCGCTATTCTTTTTAATCTATTGTAAACTGGACTTGGACCTAAGTTTACCTTTTTGACTCTACTTTAAACCGTGCCTATCGCTATTCTTTTTAATCTATTGTAAACTGGACTTGGACCCAAGTTTACCTTTTGACTCTACTTTAAACCGTGCCTATCCTATTTTTTTTAATCTATTGTAAAATGGACTTGGACCTAAGTTTAAAGCCATTGCCTATCGCTATTCTTTTTAATCTTTTGGACTAAGTTTCTTTTGACTCTACTTTTGCCTATCGCTATTCTTTTTAATCTATTGTAAACTGGACTTGGACCTAAGTTTACCTTTTATCTACTTTCCGTGCCTTATCGCTATTCTTTTTAATCTATTGTAAACTGGACTTGGACCTAAGTTTACCTTTTGACTCTACTTTAAACCGTGCCTATCGCTATTCTTTTTAATCTATTGTAAACTGGACTTGGACCTAAGTTTACCTTTTTTGACTCTACTTTAAACCGTGCCTATCGCTATTCTTTTTAATCTATTGTAAACTGGACTTGGACCTAAGTTTACCTTTTTTTGACTCTACTTTAAACCGTGCCTATCGCTATTCTTTTTAATCTATTGTAAACTGGACTTGGACTTGGACCTAAAGTTTGTTTCTTTTAATCTTTTTGACTAAGTTTACTTTTTGACTCTACTTTAAACCGTGCCTATCGCTATTCTTTTTTAATCTATTGTTTTTTAATCTTTTGACTCTACTTTAACTGGCCTATGGACCTAAACTGGAGTTTATCCTATTTTGTAAACTGGACTTTAAACCGTGCACTTTAAATCGCTATTATTTTTTTAATCTATTGTAAACTGGACTTGGACCTAAGTTTACCTTTTACCTTTTTTGACTATCTATTCTTTTTAAACTGGACTTGGACCTAAGTTTACCTTTTCTTTTAAACCGTCTATTATTCTTTTAATCTGGACTTGGACTTGGACCTAAGTTTACCTTTTTTTTGACTCTACTTTTAAACCGTGCCTATCGCTATTCTTTTTAATCTATTGTAAACTGGACTTGGACCCTAAGTTTACCTTTTTGACTCTACTTTAAACCGTGCCTATCGCTATTCTTTTTAATCTATTGTAAACTGGACTTGGACCTAAGTTTACCTTTTTTGACTCTACTTTAAACCGTGCCTATCGCTATTCTTTTTAATCTATTGTAAACTGGACTTGGACCTAAGTTTACCTTTTGACTCTACTTTTAAACCGTGCCTATCGCTATTCTTTTTAATCTATTGTAAACTGGACTTGGACCTAAGTTTACTATTTACTTTTGACCTATCGTTATTCTTTTTTAAATCTATTTAAACTGGACGTTTACCTTTTTGCCTATCGTGCTATCGCTATTCTTTTTAATCTATTTAAACTGGACTTGGACCTAAGTTTACCTTTTTGACTCTACTTTGTTCTTTTTTAATATCGACCCCTAAGTTTATTCTCTTTTATTTTATTCTTTTAATCTATTGTAAACTGGACTTGGACCTAAGTTTACCTTTTTGACTCTACTTTAAACCGTGCCTATCGCTATTCTTTTTAATCTATTGTAAACTGGACTTGGACCTAAGTTTACCTTTTTTTTTTGACTATTCTTTTTAATCTTTAAACTGGACTTGGACCTAGTTTACCTTTTTGACTCTACTTTAAACCGTGCCTATTTTATTTTTTTAATCTATTGTAAACTGGACTTGGACCTAAGTTTACCTTTTTTACTTTTGACTATTCTTTTAATCTATTAAACTGGACTTGACCTATACCGCTATTCTTTTTAATCTATTGTAAACTGGACTTGGACCTAAGTTTACCTTTTGACTCTACTTTTTAAACCGTGCCTATCGCTATTCTTTTTAATCTATTGTAAACTGGACTTGGACCTAAGTTTACCTTTTTTGACTCTACTTTAAACCGTGCCTATCGCTATTCTTTTTAATCTATTGTAAACTGGACTTGGACCTAAGTTTACCTTTTTGACTTTTAAACCGTGCCTATCGCTATTCTTTTTAATCTTTAAACTGGACTTGACCTAGTTTCGACTCTACTTTAAACCGTATTCGCTATTCTTTTTAATCTATTGTAAACTGGACTTGGACCTAAGTTTACATATCGTTATTCTTTTTAATTTTGTAAACTGGACTTGGACCTAAGTTTAAACCGTGCCTATACCTAAGTTTATTCTTTTTTAATCTATTGTAAACTGGACTTGGACCTAAGTTTACCTTTTGACTCTACTTTAAACCGTGCCTATCGCTATTCTTTTTAATCTATTGTAAACTGGACTTGGACCTAAGTTTACCTTTTTTAACTCTGGACTTTAAACCGTGCCTAATCGCTATTCTTTTAATCTATTGTAAACTGGACTTGGACCTAAGTTTACCTTTTTGCTTTAAACCGTGCCTATCGCTATTCTTTTAATCTATTTAAACTGGACTTGGACCTAGTTTACCTTTTTGACTCGACTTTAAACCATGACTATCGCTATTCTTTTTAATCTATTGTAAACTGGACTTGGACCTAAGTTTACTTTTTTGACTCTACTTTAAACCGTGCCTATCGCTATTCTTTTTAATCTATTGTAAACTGGACTTGGACCTAAGTTTACCTTTTTGACTCTACTTTAAACCGTGCCTATCGCTATTCTTTTTAATCTATTGTAAACTGGACTTGGACCTAAGTTTACCTTTTTGACTCTACTTTAAACCGTGCCTATCGCTATTCTTTTTAATCTATTGTAAACTGGACTTGGACCTAAGTTTACCTTTTTGACTCGATTTTAAACCGTGACTATCGTTATTCTTTTTAATCTATTGTAAACTGGACTTGGACCTAAGTTTACCTTTTGACTTTTTGATCTCTATTCTTTTTAAACCTTGGACCTAAGTTTACCTTTTATCTACTATTATTCTTTTTAATCTATTGTAAACTGGACTTGGACCTAAGTTTACCTTTTTGACTCTACTTTAAACCGTTATCGCTATTTTTTAATCTCTTTAAACTGGACTTGGAAACCTTTTGACTCTACTTTTAAACCGTGCCTATCGCTATTCTTTTAATCTATTGTAAACTGGACTTGGACCTAAGTTTACCTTTTTTGACTCTACTTTAAACCGTGCCTATCGCTATTCTTTTTAATCTATTGTAAACTGGACTTGGACCTAAGTTTACCTTTTTTTGACTCCTTTTTGCCTACTATTCTTTTAATCTATTTAAACTTGGACCTAAGTTTGCCTTTTACTCTACTTTAAACCGTGCCTATTATTTTTAATCTATTGTAAACTGGACTTGGACCTAAGTTTACCTTTTTTGACTCTACTTTAAACCGTGCCTATCGCTATTCTTTTAATCTATTGTAAACTGGACTTGGACCTAAGTTTAAGACTCTACTTTAAACCGTTTACTATTCTTTTTTTTTGACTCTACTTTAAACCGTGCCTATCACTATTCTTTTTTAATCTATTGTAAACTGGACTTGGACCTAAGTTTACCTTTTTGACTCGATTTTAAACCGTGACTATCTTTATTCTTTTTAATCTATTGTAAACTGGACTTGGACCTAAGTTTACCTTTTTGACTCTACTTTAAACCGTGCCTATCGCTATTCTTTTTAATCTATTGTAAACTGGACTTGGACCTAAGTTTACCTTTTTGACTCTATTTTAAACCGTGACTATCTTTATTCTTTTTTAATCTATTGTAAACTGGACTTGGACCCTAAGTTTACCTTTTTTGACTATTCTAACTTTAAACCGTGACCTAGTTTACCTTTTATTCTTTTAATCTATTCTTTTAAATTGGACTTGGACCTAAGTTTACCTTTTTGACTCTACTTTAAACCGTGCCTATCGCTATTCTTTTTAATCTATTGTAAACTGGACTTGGACCTAAGTTTACCTTTTTGACTCTACTTTAAACCGTGCCTATCGCTATTCTTTTTAATCTATTGTAAACTGGACTTGGACCTAAGTTTACCTTTTGACTCTTTTTGACTATTCTTTTAATCTTTAAACCTTGGACCTAAGCCTTTTTACTCTCTTTAAACCGTGTTATTCTTTTTTTCTAATTGTAAACTGGACTTGGACCTAAGTTTACCTTTTTGACTCTACTTTAAACCGTGCCTATCGCTATTCTTTTTAATCTATTGTAAACTGGACTTGGACCTAAGTTTACCTTTTGACTCTTTTTTAATCTATTTAAAACCGTGCCTATCGCTATTCGCTATTTTTTAATCTATTGTAAACTGGACTTGGACCTAAGTTTACCTTTTTTTGACTTTTTGACCGTGCCTATCTATTCTTTTAATCTTAAACCTTGGACCTGCCTACTCTTTAAATTCATTTTCTTTTTTAATCTATTGTAAACTGGACTTGGACCTAAGTTTACCTTTTTTCTACTTTTGACTTTTTTAATCTATTTAAACCGTGCCCTATCTTTTTATTCTTTTTTTAATCTATTTTAAACTGTAAACTGGACCTGGACCTAAGTTTACCTTTTTTTTGACTCTACTTTTAAACCGTGCCTATCGCTATTCTTTTTAATCTATTGTAAACTGGACTTGGACCTAAGTTTACCTTTTTGACTCTACTTTAAACCGTGCCTATCGCTATTCTTTTTAATCTATTGTAAACTGACTTGGACCTAAGTTTACCTTTTTTGACTCTTTTTAAACCGTACCTATCCTATTATTTTTAATCTATTGTAAACTGGACTTGGACCTAAGTTTACCTTTTTGACTCTACTTTTAAACCGTGCCTATCACTATTCTTTTTAATCTATTGTAAACTGGACTTGGACCTAAGTTTACTTTTTTTGACTCTACTTTAAACCGTGCCTATCGCTATTCTTTTTAATCTATTAAACTGGACTTGGACCTAAGTTTACCTTTTTTGACTCTACTTTAAACCGTGCCTATCGCTATTCTTTTAATCTATTGTAAACTGGACTTGGACCTAAGTTTACCTTTTTGACTCTTTTTGCCTATCGCTATTCTAATCTATTTAAAACTTGGACCTAAGTTTACATTTTGACTCGATTTTAAACCTATCGCTATTCTTTTTAATCTATTGTAAACTGGACTTGGACCTAAGTTTACCTTTTTGACTCTACTTTAAACCGTGCCTATCGCTATTCTTTTTTAATCTATTGTAAACTGGACTTGGACCTAAGTTTACCTTTTTGACTCTACTTTTTTGCCTATCGCTATTCTTTCTAATCTTTAAACTGGACGTTTACCTACTTTTAAACCTATTCTTTTTAATCTCTACTTTAAACCGGACTTGGACCTTTTTAATCTATTTTTTGACTGGACCTACTTTAAACCTACTTTTGCCTATCGCTATTATTTTTTTAATCTATTGTAAACTGGACTTGGACCTAAGTTTACCTTTTTGACTCTACTTTAAACCGTGCCTATCGCTATTCTTTTAATCTATTGTAAACTGGACTTGGACCTAAATTTACCTTTTTGACTCTACTTTAAACCGTGCCTATCGCTATTCTTTTTAATCTATTGTAAACTGGACTTGGACCTAAGTTTACCTTTTTGACTCTACTTTGACTATCTACTTTTTTTAAACCTTGGACCTGCCTATCGCTATTCTTTTTAATCTATTGTAAACTGGACTTGGACCTAAGTTTACCTTTTTGACTCTACTTTAAACCGTGCCTATCGCTATTCTTTTTAATCTATTGTAAACTGGACTTGGACCTAAGTTTATTTTTTTGACTCTACTTTAAACCGTGCCTATCAATTATTCTTTTTAATCTATTGTAAACTGGACTTGGACCTAAGTTGACCTTTTTTGACTCTACTTTAAACCGTGCCTATCGCTATTCTTTTTAATCTATTGTAAACTGGACTTGGACCTAAGTTTACCATTTTGACTCTACTTTAAACCGTGCCTATCACTATACTTTTTAATCTATTGTAAACTGGACTTGGACCTAAGTTTACCTTTTGACTCGATTTTAAACCGTGCCTATCGCTATTCTTTTTAATCTATTGTAAACTGGACTTGGACCTAAGTTTACCTTTTGCCTCTATCTTTAAACCGTGCCCTTTTATCTTTATTCTTTTAATCTATTGTAAACTGGACTTGGACCTAAGTTTACCTTTTTACCTTTTTTTTGTCCTTTATTCTATCTATTTTAAACTGGACGTGGACCTAGTTTCGACTCGATTCTTTTAATCTATTGTAAACTGGACTTGGACCTAAGTTTACCTTTTTTGACTCTACTTTAAACCGTGCCTATCTTTATTCTTTTAATCTATCTTGGACCTATTCTTTTTTAATCTATTGTAAACTGGACTTGGACCTAAGTTTACCTTTTGACTCTACTTTAAACCGTGTCTATGCTTTATTCTTTAATCATGGACCTAAGTTTCTTTTAATCTGACTTGTAAATCTAAATGGACTTGGACCTAAGTTTACCCTTTTGACTCTACTTTAACCTTATTCTTTTAAATCTATTGTAAAATGGACTTGGACTAAGTTTACCTTTTTGACTCCCTTATCTAAACCTTTTTTGACTCTACTTTAAACCGTGCCTATTCTTTTTAATCTATTGTAAACTGGACTTGGACCTAAGTTTACCTTTTTGACTCTACTTTAAACCGTGCCTATCGCTATTCTTTTAATCTATTGTAAACTGGACTTGGACCTAAACCTTTTGACTCTACTTTTAAACCGTGCTTTTTTGATTCTTTTTAATCTATTGTAAACTGGAACCTAAGTTTGACTCTACTTTCGCCTATCGCTATTCTTTTTTAATCTATTGTAAACTGGACTTGGACCTAAGTTTACCTTTTTGACTCTACTTTTTAAACCGTGCCTATCGCTATTCTTTTTAATCTATTGTAAAATGGACTTGGACCTAAGTTTACCTTTTGACTCGATTTTTGCCTACTATTCTTTTTTAATCTATTTAAACTGGACTTGGACCCTATCTACTTTAAATTCTATTCTTTTTTTAATCTATTGTAAACTGGACTTGGACCTAAGTTTACCTTTTTGACTCTACTTTAAACCGTGCCTATCCTTTATTCTTTTTAATCTATTGTAAACTGGACTTGGACCTAAGTTTACCTTTTTTGACTCTATTCTTTTAAATCTTTAAACTGGACTTGGACCTGCCTTTTATCGCTCTCTTTGACAATTCTATTCTTTTTAATCATTTGTAAACTGGACTTGGACCTAAGTTTACCTTTTTTGACTCTACTTTAAACCGTGTCTATCGCTATTCTTTTAATCTATTGTAAACTGGACTTGGACCTAAGTTTTACCTTTTTTGACTCTACTTTAAACCCCGTGCCTATCCTTTATTCTTTTTAATCTATTGTAAACTGGACTTGGACCTAAGTTGACCTTTTTGACTCTACTTTAAACCGTGCCTATCTTTATTCTTTTTAATCTATTGTAAACTGGACTTGGACCTAAGTTTGCCTTTTGACTCTACTTTTAAACCGTGCCTATCCTTTATTCTTTTTAATCTATTGTAAACTGGACTTGGACCTAAGTTTACCTTTTTGACTCTAACTTTAAACCGTGCCTATCGCCTATTCTTTTTTAATCTATTGTAAACTGGACTTGGACCTAAGTTTCAATTTTTTTTGACTCTACTTTAAACCGTGCCTATCGCTATTCTTTTTAATTATTTAAACTGGACTTTAATCTATTGTAAACTGGACTTGGACCTAAGTTTACCTTTTGACTCTACTTTTTAAACCGTGCCTATCGCTATTCTTTTTAATCTATTGTAAACTGGACTTGGACCTAAGTTTACCTTTTGACTCTACTTTAAACCGTGCCTATCCCTATTCTTTTTAATCTATTGTAAACTGGACTTGGACCTAAGTTTACCTTTTTTGACTCTACTTTAAACCGTGCCTATCGCTATTCTTTTTAATCTATTGTAAACTGGACTTGGACCTAAGTTTACCTTTTTGACTCTACTTTAAACCGTGTCTATCGTTATTCTTTTTAATCTAACCTGGACTTGGACCTAGTTTACCTTTTGACTCTACTTTAAATTCTTTTTCTTTTTTAATCTATTGTAAACTGGACTTGGACCTAAGTTTACCTTTTTTGACTCTACTTTAAACCGTGCCCTATCGCTATTCTTTTTAATCTATTGTAAACTGGACTTGGACCCTAAGTTTACCTTTTGACTCTACTTTTGCCTACGTTATTCTTTTAAATCTATTTAAACTGGACCGTGCCCTATCGCTATTCTTTTTAATCTATTGTAAACTGGACTTTGGACTCTACATTAAAAGACCTAAGTTTACCTTTTTAACCTTTGGACTTGGACCTAATTTTACCTTTTGACTCTTTAAACCGTGCCTATCGCTATTCTTTTTAATCTATTTAAACTGGACTTGGACCTAAGTTTACCTTTTTTGACTTTATTCTAAACTGGACTTTACCTAAACCTTTTGCCTCTGTCCTTCTTCTTTTAATCTATTGTAAACTGGACTTGGACCTAAGTTTACCTTTTTTTTGCCTATCCTTTATTCTTTTTAATTTTAAACCTTGGACCTGTTTACCTATCTTGCCCTATTCTTCTTTTAATGTTGTAAACTGGACTTGGACCTAAGTTTACCTTTTTGACTCTACTTTTAAACTGGACGTGCCTATCGTGTCTATCCTTTATTCTTTTAATCTATTGTAAACTGGACTTGGACCTAAATTTACCTTTTTGACTCTACTTTAAACCGTGCCTATATGTCTTTATTCTTTAATCTATTGTAAACTGGACTTGGACCTAAGTTTACCTTTTTGTCTACTCGATTTTTTAAACCCGTGTCTATCGCTATTCTTTTTTAAATCTATTGTAAACTGGACTTGGACCTAAGTTTACCTTTTGACTCTACTTTAAACCGTGACTATCCTTTATTCTTTTTAATCTATAAACTGGACTTGGACCTAAATTTTACCTTTTTGACTCTATTTTGCCTATTAATTCTTTTAATCTATTGTAAACTGGACTTGGACCTAAGTTTACCTTTTTTGACTCTACTTTAAACCGTGCCCTATCCTTTATTCTTTTTAATCTATTGTAAACTGGACTTGGACCTAAATTTGCCTTTTTTTTTGACTCTACTTTAAACCGTGCCTATCGCTATTCTTTTTAATCTATTGTAAACTGGACTTGGACCTAAGTTTACCTTTTTGACTCTACTTTAAACCGTGCCTATCCTTTATTCTTTTTAAATCTATTGTAAACTGGACTTGGACCTAAATTTACCTTTTTTGACTCTACTTTAAACCGTGCCTATCGCTATTCTTTTTAATCTATTGTAAACTGGACTTGGACCTAAGTTTACCTTTTTGACTCTACTTTAAACCGTGCCTATCGCTATTCTTTTTAATCTATTGTAAACTGGACTTGGACCTAAGTTTACCTTTTTTTGACTCTACTTTAAACCGTGCCTATCGCTATTCTTTTTAATCTATTTAAACCTTGGACTGTTTACCCTATTAAACCCGTGCTATTATTTTTAATCTATTGTAAACTGGACTTGGACCTAAGTTTACCTTTTTGACCGTGCCTCTACTTTTTAATTTAAACCTTGGACCTAAGTTTACCTTTTATAAACCGAGACTATTCTTTTAATCTATTGTAAACTGGACTTGGACCTAAGTTTACCTTTTGGACTCTACTTTAAACCGTGCCTATCGCTATTCTTTTTAATCTATTGTAAACTGGACTTGGACTAAAATTTACCTTTTTTTTCGAGACTATCGCTATTTAAACCGTTATGACTATCGTTTACCTTTTTCTTTTAATCTTTTTAATAAACTGGACTTGGACCTAAATTTACCTTTTTGACTCTACTTTGCCTATCTTTTTTTTAATCTATTGTAAACTGGACTTTAAGTTCTTTAAACCGTGTCTATCGCTATTTTTTTACTCTATTGTAAACTGGACTTGGACCTAAGTTTACCTTTTTGACTCTACTTTAAACCGTGCCTATCCTTTTTTTTAATCTATTGTAAACTGGACTTGGACCTAAGTTTACCTTTTTTGACCTCTACTTTAAAACCGTGACTATCGTTCTTCTTAAATCTATTGTAAACTGGACTTGGACCAAAGTTTCTTTCTACTTTAAGCCTTTTTCGCTATTCTTTTTAAATCTATTGTAAACTGGACTTGGACCTAAGTTTACCTTTTGACTCTACTTTTAAACCGTGACTATCGCTATTCTTTTAATCTACTAAACTGGACTTGGACCTAAATTTACCTTTTTGACTCTACTTTAAACCGTGCCTATCGCTATTCTTTTTAATCTATTGTAAAATGGACTTGGACCTAAGTTTACCTTTTTGACTCTACTTTTTAAACCGTGCCTATCGCTATTCTTTTTTAATCTATTGTAAACTGGACTTGGACCTGTTTACCTTTTTGACTCTACTTTTAAACCCGTGCCTATCGCTATTCTTTTTAATCTATTGTAAACTGGACTTGGACCTATGTTTACCTTTTTGACTCTACTTTAAACCGTGCCTATCCTTTATTCTTTTAATCTATTGTAAACTGGACTTGGACCTAAGTTTACCTTTTTGACTCTACTTTATCTGTTATTCTTTAATCTATTGCGGACTTGGACCTCGCTTTCACTTACTTTTTAATGCCTATCGCTATTCTTTTTAATCTAGTGTAAACTGGACTTGGACCTAAGTTTACCTTTTTGACTCTACTTTAAACCGTGCCTGTCCTTATTCTTTTTAATCTATTTGTAAACTGGACTTGGACCTAAGTTTTACCTTTTGACTCTACTTTTAAACCATTCCTATCGCTATTCTTTTTTAATCTATTGTAAACTGGACTTGGACCTAAGTTTACCTTTTGACTCGATTTTAAACCGTGACTATCGTTATTCTTTTAATCTATTGTAAACTGGACTTGGACCTAAGTTTACCTTTTGACTCTACTTTAAACCGTGCCTATCGCTATTCTTTTAATCTATTGTAAACTGGACTTGGACCTAAAAATTTACCTTTTTTGCCTATCGCTATTACTTTAAACCGTGTCTATCGCTATTCTTTTTTTAATCTTATTCTTTTTGTAAACTGGACTTGGACCTAAGTTTTTACCTTTTCGATTCTCTACTTTTAAACCGTGCCTATCGCTATTCTTTTTTAATCTATTGTAAACTGGACTTGGGACTCCTAACCGTGCCTTCGCTATTTCTTTTTAATCTGTTATAAACTGGACTTGGACCTAAGTTTACCTTTGACTACTCGCTATTCTATTCTTTTTAATCTATTGTAAAATGGACTTGGACCTAAAGTTTACCTTTTGATCTCTACTTAGAAAGCCTTTTGCCTATCGTGCCTATTCTATTCTTTTAAATCTATTATAAACTGGACTTGGACCTAAGATTTACCTTTTTGACTCTACTTTAAACCATTGCCTATCCTTCTTTTTAATCTATTGTAAACTGGACTTGGACCTAAATTTACCTTTTTTGACTCTACTTTTAAACCATGCCTATCGCTATTCTTTTTAATCTATTGTAAAACTGGACTTGGACCTAAGTTTACCTTTTTGACTCTACTTTAAACCGTGCCTATCGCTATTCTTTTTAATCTATTGTAAACTGGACTTGGACCTAAACCTTTTGCTACTTTTGACTCTACTTTAAACCTAGTGCCTATCTTTATTCTTTTTAATCTATTGTAAATTGGACTTGGACCTAAGTTTTACCTTTTGACTCTACTTTAAACCGTGCCTATCGCTATTCTTTTTAAATCTATTGTAAACTGGACTTGGACCTAAATTTACCTTTTGACTCTACTTTAAAACCGTGCCTATCGTTATTCTTTTTAATCTATTGTAAACTGGACTTGGACCTAAGTTTACCTTTTTGACTCTACTTTTAAACCGTTATCGTTATTCTTTTAATCTATTGTAAACTGGACTTGGACCTTTTACCTTTTTGACTCTACTTTAAACCATTGCCCTATCTTTATTCTTTTTAATCTATTGTAAACTGGACTTGGACCTAAGTTTACCTTTTGACTCTACTTTAAACCGTGCCTATCGCTATTCTTTTTAATCTGTTGTAAACTGGACTTTGGACCTACCTTTTTGACTCTACTTTTAAACCGTGCCTATCGCTATTCTTTTTAATCTATTGTAAACTGGACTTGGACCTAAGTTTACCTTTTTGACTCTTTAAACCGTGCTATTCTTTTTATCTATTTCTTTTTACATTAAATCTATTGTAAACTGGACTTGGACCTAACTTTACTATGTATTCTTTTTGACTCGACTTTAAACCGTGCCTATCGTTATTCTTTTAATCTATTGTAAACTGGACTTGGACCTAAGTTTACCTTTTGACTCTACTTTAAACCGTGACCTATCGCTATTCTTTTTAATCTACCTTTAAACTGGACTTGGACCTAAATTTATTCTTTTGACTCTACTTTAAACCATGCCTATCTTTAAACCATTATTCTTTTTAATCTATTGTAAACTGGACTTGGACCTAAGTTTACCTTTTTTTGACTCTACTTTAAACCGTGCCTATCGCTATTCTTTTAAATCTATTGTAAACTGGACTTGGACCTAATTTTACCTTTTGACTCTACTTTAAACCGTGCCTATCCTTTATTCTTTTAATCTATTAAAAACTGGACTTGGACCTAAAGTTTACCTTTTTGACTCTACTTTAAACCGTGCCTATCTTTATTCTTTTTAATCTATTGTAAACTGGACTTGGACCTAAGTTTACTTTTTTTGACTCTACTTTTAAACCGTGCCTATTGTGTAAACTCCTTTATTCTTTTTAATCTGTTGTAAACTTTTTGGACTTGAACCGTGCCCTATTTTCTTCTTTTTTAACTCTGGACTTGGCCTAAACCGTGCCTATCCTAAATTTGCCTTTTGTCTATTCTTTTTAATCTATTGTAAAATTGGACTTGGACCTAAGTTTACCTTTTGACTCTACTTTAAACCGTGCCTATCTTTATTCTTTTTAATCTATTGTAAACTGGACTTGGACCTAAGTTTACTTAAACCGTGCTATCGCTATTCTTTTTAAATTTTAACTTGGACCTAAGTTTACCTTTTGACTCTACTTTAAACCGTGCCTATCGCTATTCTTTTTAATCTATTGTAAACCTGGACCTTTTTGGACCTAAACCCTGAAAAATATTTCTTTTTAATCTATTGTAAACTCTGGACCTTTAAACTTTTGCCTATCGTTCTATATTCTTTTTAATCTATTTTTAAACTGGACTTGGACCTAGTTTTACCTTTTGACTCTACTTTAAACCGTGCCTATCTTTATTCTTTTTAATCATTTTGTAAACTGGACTTGGACCTAAGTTTACCTTTTTGACTCTACTTTAAACCGTGACTATCGTTATTCTTTTTAATCTATTGTAAACTGGACTTGGACCTAAGTTTACCTTTTTTTGACTCTACTTTTTAAACCGTGCCTATCGTGCTATTATTCTTTTAAAATCTATTGTAAACTGGACTTGGACCTAAGTTTACCTTTTGACTCTACTTTTAAACCGTGCCTATCCGCTATTCTTTTTAATCTATTGTAAAATGGACTTGGACCTAGTTTACTTTTGAGACCTAAACCGTTTTTTGACTCTACTTTAAACCGTGCCTATCCTTTATTCTTTTTAAATCTATTGTAAACTGGACTTGGACCTAAGTTTACCTTTTTGACTCTACTTTAAACCGTGCCTATCTTTATTCTTTTTTAATCTATTGTAAACTTGGACTTGGACCTAAATTTGCCTTTTTGACTCTACTTTAAACCGTGCCTATCCTTATTCTTTTTAATCTATTGTAAACTGGACTTGGACCTAAGTTTACCTTTTGACTCTACTTTTAAACCACTTGCCTATCTTTATTCTTTTAATCTATTGTAAAAACCTAAGGACTTGGACTCCTAAACCGTTTACCTATTTTTGACTCTACTTTAAACTGGACTTGGCCTATTACCTTTTTTAAATTCTTTTTTAAATCTATTGTAAACTGGACTTGGACCTAAGTTTACCTTTTTTGACTCTACTTTAAACCGTGCCTATCGCTATTCTTTTAAATCTATTGTAAACTGGACTTGGACCTAAGTTTGCCTTTTGACTCTACTTTTGCCTATCGCTATTCTTTTTCATTGTAAACCCGTTTGCCTTTTGTCCCTATTCTTTTAATCTATTAAACCTAAGTTTATTCTTTTTAATCTATTGTAAACTGGACTTGGACCTAAGTTTACCTTTTGACTCTACTTTAAACCGTGCCTATCGCTATTCTTTTTAATCTATTGTAAACTGGACTTGGACCTAAGTTTACCTTTTTGACTCTACTTTAAACCGTGCCTATCATTATTCTTTTTAATCTATTGTAAACTGGACTTGGACCTAAGTTTACCTTTTGACTCTACTTTAAACCTTTTTGCCTATCGACTTATTCTTTTTTAATCTATTGTAAACTGGACTTGGACCTAAGTTTAAACCTTGGACTTTTTTTGACTCTACTTTAAACCGTGCCTATCTTTATTCTTTTAATCTATTGTAAACTGGACTTGGACCTAAGTTTACCTTTTTGACTCTACTTTTAAACCGTGCCTATCGTTATTCTTTTTAATCTATTGTAAACTGGACTTGGACCTAAATTTACCTTTTTGACTCTACTTTAAACCTATTGCCTACTGGACTTGGATTCTTTTTTAATCTATTGTAAACTGGACTTGGACCTAAGTTTACCTTTTGACTCTACTTTAAACCGTGTCTATCGCTATTCTTTTTAATCTATTGTAAACTGGACTTGGACCTAAGTTTACCTTTTTGACCTTTAAACCTATCGCTATTCTTTTTAAAATTAAACTGGACTTGGACCTAAGTTTACCTTTTGACTCTACTTTAAACCGTGACTATCGTTATTTTTTAATCTATTGTAAACTGGACTTGGACCTAAGTTTTACCTTTTGACTCTACTTTAAACCATGCCCTATCTTTATTCTTTTTTTTTAATCTATTGTAAAATGGACTTGGACCTAAGTTTACCTTTTTGACTCTACATTAAACCATTTTTCTCTACTTTTAAACCGTGCCTACTCGCTATTCGCTATTTTTTAATCTATTGTAAACTGGACTTGGACCTAAGTTTACCTTTTTGACTCTACTTTAAACCGTGCCTATCGCTTTATTCTTTTAATCTATTGTAAACTGGACTTGGACCTAAGTTTACCTTTTTTGACTCTACTTTAAACCGTGCCTATCGCTATTCTTTTTAATCTATAAACTGGACTTGGACCCTAAGTTTACCTTTTGACTCTTTTAAACCGTGCCTATCGCTATTCTTTTAATCTGGAAACTGGACTTGGACCTTTTACCTTTTTTGACTCTACTTTAAACCGTGCCTATCTTCTTTTTTTTTTAATCTATTGTAAACTGGACTTGGACCTAAGTTTACCTTTTTTTGACTCTACTTTAAACCGTGCCTATCGACCTATTCTTTTTAATCTATTTAAACTGGACTTGGACCTAAGTTTACCTTTTTTGACTCTATTTTTAAACCGTGCCTATCGCTATTCTTTTTAATCTATTGTAAACTGGACTTGGACCTAAGTTTACCTTTTTTTCTATTTAAAACCTACCTATCCTTTATTCTTTTAATCTATTGCTGGACTTGGACCTAAATTTACCTTTTTCTTTTAAACCGTGCCTATCACTATTCTTTTAAATCTAACCGTTAAACCATTGCCTATCCTTTCTTTTTAATATTGTAAACTGGACTTGGACCTAAAGTTTACCTTTTTGACTCTATTTTAAACCTACTTTAAACCGTGCCTATCTTTTTTTTTTTAATCTATTGTAAACTGGACTGGACTAGAAATTTTTGGACCCTAATTCTTTTTAATCTATTTACCTTTTGACTCTACTTTAAACATTGCCTATCCTATTATTCTTTTTTAATCTATTGTAAACTGGACTTGGACCTAAGTTTACCTTTTTGACTCTACTTTAAACCGTGCCTATCGCTATTCTTATTCTTTTAATCTATTGTGACTCCACTTTAAAACTGGACTTGGACCTAAGTTTTTTTGACTCTACTTTAAACCGTGCCTATCGCTTTATTCTTTTTAATCTATTTAAACTGGACTTGGAAGTTTACCTTTTTTTTGACTCTACTTTAAACCGTGCCTATCGCTATTCTTTTTAATCTATTGTAAACTGGACTTGGACCTAAGTTTACCTTTTTTGACTCTACTTTAAACCGTGCCTATCGCTATTCTTTTTTAATCTATTGTAAAACTGGACTTGGACCTAAATTTACCTTTTTGACTCTACTTTAAACCTAAGTTTACCTTTTGCCTATCGACTATTCTTTTTTAATCTATTGTAAACTGGACTTGGACCTAAAGTTTACCTTTTTTGACTCTACTTTAAACCATTGCCTATCGACCTAAATTTACCTTTTTTCTTTTAAATCTATTGTAAACTGGACTTGGACCTAAGTTTGCCTTTTTTTTTTGACTCTACTTTATTTTTTAAAACTTGTGCCTATCTTTTTTATTCTTTTTAATCTATTGTAGTAAACTGGACTTGGACCTAGTTTTACCTTTTTGACTCTACTTTAAACCATGCCTATCGCTATTCTTTTTAATCTATTGTAAACTGGACTTGGACCTAAGTTTACTTTTTTTTGACTCTACTTTAAACCGTGCCTATCCTATTCTTTTTAATCTGTTGTAAACTGGACTTGGACCTAAGTTTACCTTTTTGACTCTACTTTTAAACCGTGCCTATCGCTATTCTTTTTAATCTATTGTAAACTGGACTTGGACCTAAGTTTACCTTTTTGACTCTACTTTAAACCGTTCCTATCTTGGACTTTATTCTTTTGTTTTTTAATCTATTGTAAACTGGACTTGGACCTAAGTTTACCTTTTTGACCGATTTTTAAACCGTGCCTATTTTATTTTTTAATCTATTAACAACTGGACTTGGACCTAAGTTTACCTTTTTTTGACTCTACTTTTAACCGTGCCCTACTATTCTTTTATTCTTTTAATCTATTGTACCCTGGACTTGGACCTAAGTTTACCTGACTCTACTTTAAACCGTGCCCTATCGATTATTCTGCCTTTTTAATCTATTGTAAACTGGACTTGGACCTAATTTACCTTTTTTTGACTCGATTTTTGCCTATCGTTATTCTTTTTTAAATTTAAACTGGACTTGGACCTATAAGTTTACCTTTTTGACTCTACTATTCTATTCTTTTTAATCTATTATAAACTGGACTTGGACCTAAAGTTTACCTTTTTTGACTCTATTTTAAACCTTTTTGCCTATCATTATTCTTTTTTAATCTATTGTAAACTTGGACTTGGACCTAAATTTACCTTTTGACTCTACTTTAAACCCATTGGACCTATCTTTATTCTTTTTAATCTATTGTAAACTGGACTTGGACCTAAGTTTACCCTTTTTACCTTTTTGACTCTATTCTTTTTTAATCTATTAAAACTGGACCGGACCTTTTACCTTTTGACTCTACATTAAACCGTTCTTTTTTAATCTATTGTAAACTGGACTTGGACCTAAGTTTACCTTTTTGACTCTACTTTAAACCGTGCCTATCGTTATTCTTTTAATCTATTGTAAACTGGACTTGGACCTAAATTTACCTTTTTGACTCGATTTTAAACCGGACTATCGCTATTCTTTTTTAATCTATTGTAAACTAGACTTGGACCTAAGTTTACCTTTTGACTCTACTTTAAACCGTGCCTATCTTTATTCTTTTTTAATCTATTGGACTTTAAACCTTTTTGGACCTAAATTTAAACCTGACTCTACTTTAATCTATTACTATGGACTTGGACCTAAGTTTCTTTTTAATCTATTGTAAATGGACTTGGACCTAAATCTATTTAAACTGGACTTGGACTTTAAACCACTCTTTTGCCTATTAAACCGTGCCTTTATTCTTTTAAATCTATTGTAAACTGGACTTGGACCTAAGTTTACCTTTTTTGACTCTACTTTAAACCGTGACCTATCGCTATTCTTTTTTAATCTATTTGTAAACTGGACTTGGACCTGGTTTACCTTTTGACTCTATTTTAAACCGTGCCTATCCTTTATTCTTTTTAATCTATTATAAACTGGACTTGGACCTAAGTTTACCTTTTGACTCTATTTTTAAACCGTGCTATCGCTATTCTTTTAATCTATTGTAAACTGGACTTGGACCTAAAATTTACCTTTTTTGACTCTACTTTTTAAACCCATTACTATCACTATTCTTTTTAATCTATTGTAAACTGGACTTGAGCCTAAGTTTACCTTTTTGACTCTACTTTAAACCGTGCCTATCGCTATTTTTTTAATCTATTGTAAACTGGACTTGGACCTAAGTTTACCTATTTTTGACTTGATTTTAAACCGTGACTATAAACTGATTCTATTTTTTAATCTATTGTAAAATGGACTTGGACCTAAGTTTACCTTTTTGACTCTACTTTAAACCGTGCCCTATCCTTATTCTTTTTAAATCTATTGTAAACTGGACTTGGACCCTAAGTTTACCTTTTGACTCACATTTTAAACCGTGCCTATCTTTTTTTTTTTAATCTATTAAACTGGAACCCTAAATTTTTTTTTTGACTCCTAAACCCCATTGGCTTCTATTCTTTTTAATCTATTGTAAACTGGACTTGGACTAAGTTTTACCTTTTTGACTCTACTTTAAAACCGTGTCTATCGCTATTCTTTTTTAATCTATTGTAAACTGGACTTGGACCTAAGTTTACCTTTTTTTGACTCTACTTTAAAACCGTACTATCTTTTATTCTTTTAATCTATGTAAACTGGACTTGGACCTAAGTTTACCTTTTTTGACTCTACTTTAAACCTGTGCCTACTTATTCTTTTTAATCTATTGTAAACTGGACTTGGACCTAGTTTCATTTTTTGACTCTACTTTAAACCGTGCCCTATCCTATTATTCTTTAAATCTATTGAAAACTGGACTTGGACCTAAGTTTTTTTTTGACCTCTACTTTAAACCGTGCTATCGCTATTCTTTTAATCTGTTTGTAAACTGGACTTGGACCTAAAGTTTGCCTTTTTGACTCTACTTTAAACCCTGCCTATCCTTTATTCTTTTTAATCTGCCAAAACTGGACTTGGACCTAAGTTTACCTTTTGACTCTACTTTAAACCGTGCCTATCGCTATTCTTTTAATCTATTATAAACTGGACTTGGACCTAAGTTTACCTTTTTTTGACTCTACTTTAAACCGTTGCCTATCTTTATTCTTTTTTAATCTATTGTAAACTGGACTTGGACCTAAGTTTACCTTTTGTCTACTTTAAACCGTGCCTATCGCTATTCTTTTAATCTATTAAACTGGACTTGGACCTAAGTTTACCTTTTGACTCTACTTTAAACCGTGCCTGTCACTATTCTTTTTAATCTATTGTAAACTGGACTTGGACCTAAGTTTACCTTTTTTGACTCTACTTTTAAACCGTGCCTATCGCTATTCTTTTTAAATCTATTATAAACTGGACTTGGACCTAAATTTGCCTTTTGACCTCTACTTTAAACCGTGCCTGTCCTTATTCTTTTTAATCTATTGTAAACTGGACTTGGACCTAAGTTTACCTTTTGACTCTACTTTAAACTGTACCTATCTGTTATTCTTTTAATCTATTGTAAACTGGACTTGGACCTGTTATTTTTTTTTGACCATTTTAAAGTTTATCGCTATTCTTTTTTTATTGAAAACTCGACTTGGACCTTTTACCTTTTTGACTCTACTTTCTTTGGTTCTTTTTTTAATCTATGTAAACTGGACTTGGACCTAAGTTTACCTTTTTGACTCTACTTTAAACCGTGCCTATCCTTTATTCTTTTTACAATCTATTGTAAACTGGACTTGGACCTAATTTACCTTTTTGACTCCTTGGCTATCGCTATTCTTTTAATCTATTTTAAACTGGACTTGGACCCTAGAAGTTTTTTGACTCGATTTTAAACCGTGACTTCTTTTATTTTTAATCTATTAAACTGGACTTGGACCCTAAGTTTACCTTTTTGACTCTACTTTAAACCGTGCCTATCCGCTATTCTTTAAATCTATTGTAAAACTGGACTTGGACCTAAGTTTACCTTTTGACTCTACTTTTAAACCGTGCCTATCGCTATTTTAAATCTATTGTAAACTGGACTTGGACCTGATTTTACCTTTTTGACTCTACTTTAAGCAGCAGCTCCCTCCTTCGCTATTCTTTTAATCTGTTGTAAAACTGGACTTGGAGCCTAAGTTTACATACACTCTACATTAAACCATTGCCTATCCTTTATTCTTTTAAATCTATTTGTAAACTGGACTTGAACCAAGTTGACCTTTTTGACTACACACAAAAGCCATGCCTATCCTTTATTCTTTTTTAATCTATTATAAACTAGACTTGGACCTAAGTTTTACCATTTTGTCTACATTAAACCGTGCCTGTCGCTATTCTTTTTAATCTATTGTAAACTGGACTTGGTTAAGTTTACCTTTTGACCTCTATTTTAAACCGTGACTATCGCTATTCTTTTTTTAATCTATTGTAAACTGAACTTGGACCTAAATTTGCCTTTTTGACTCTACTTTAAACCGTGCCTATCGCTATTCTTTTTAATCTGTTGTAAACTAAGACTTGGACCTAAGTTTACCTTGCAGCCTCTACACCCCAAATACGTGCCTATCACTTCTTTTTAATCTATTTTGTAAACTGGACTTGGACCTAAATTTACCTTTTGACTCTATTTTAAACCGTGACTATCGTTATTCTTTTTTAATCTGTGTAAACTGGACTTGGACCTAAGTTTGCCGACTCTACTTTAAACCGTTCCTCTTTATTTTAAAACTGGTGGACCTAAGTTTACCTTTTTTATCGTTATTCTTTTGCAATCTGGTTAAACTGGACTTGGACTAAGTTTGCTTTTGACTCGATTTTAAACCGTGCCTATCGCTATTCTTTTTTAATCTATTTATACAAAACTGGACTTGAACCTAATTTGCCTTTTTGACTCTACTAAACCATTGCCTATCCTTTATTCTTTTAATCTATTGTAAACTGGACTTGGACCTAAATTTACCTTTTTGACTCTAAACCATGCCTATCTTTATTCTTTTAAATCTATTTGTAAACTGGACTTGGACTAAGTTTACCTTTTGACTCTACTAAACCATTGCCTATCGCTATTCTTTTTAAATCTATTGTAAACTGGACTTGGACCTAAGTTTACCTTTTGACTCTACGATAAGCCGTGCCTATCGCTATTCTTTTTAATCTATTGTTAAACTGGACTTGGACCTAAAGTTTGCCTTTTTGACTCTACGTTAAACCGTGCCTATCTTTGGCCTCTTTTAATCTATTGTAAACTGGACTTGGACCTAAGTTTTACCTTTTTGACTCTACATTAAACCATTTATCGCTATTCTTTTTAATCTATTGTAAAAACTGAGCTTGGACCTAAGTTTACCTTTTGACTCTACATTAAACCGTGCCTATCCATATTCTTTTAATCTATTGTAAACTGGACTTGGACCTAAGTTTACCTTGCAGCTCTATTTTAAACCGTGCCTGTCGCTATTCTTTTTAATCTATTGTAAAAACTGGACTTGGACCTAAGTTTACCTTTTGACTCGATTTTAAACCGTGACTATCTTTATTCTTTTTTAATCTATTGTAAACTGGACTTGGACCTAAGTTTACCCTTTTGACTCTACTTTAAACCGTGCCTATCTTTATTCTTTTAAATCTATTGTAAACTGGACTTGGCCCTAAATTTACCTTTTTGTCTACTTTAAGCCGTGCCTATCATATTCTTTGTAATCTATTGTAAACTGGACTTGGACCTAAATTTTACCTTTTGTCTACTTTAAACCATGTCTTATCTTTGTTCTTTTAAATCTGTTTAAACTGGACTTGAACCTAAGTTTACCTTTTTGACTCTACTTTAAACCGTGACTATCCTTCTTTTTAATCTATTGTAAATGGACTTGGACCTAAGTTTTACCTTTTTGACTCTACTTTAAACCATTGACTATCGCTATTCTTTTTAATCTAGCCTTAAAATGGACTTGGACCTAAGTTTGCCTTTTTGACTCTACTTTTAAACCATGCCTATCTTTATTCTTTTAAATCTATTGTAAACTGGACTTGGACCTAAATTTGCCTTTTGACTCTACTTTAAACCGTGCCTATCCTTTATTCTTTTTAATCTATTGTAAACTGGACTTGGACCTAATTTACCTTTTTGACTCTACTTTAAACCATTGCCTATCCTTCTTCTTTTTAATCCTTGTAAAACTGGACTTGGACCTAAATTTGCCTTTTTGACTCTACTTTAAACCGTGCCCTATCGCTATTCTTTTAATCTGTATGAAACTGGACTTGGACCTAAATTTGCCTTTTTTGACTCTCTTTTAAACCGTGCCTATCGCTATTCTTTTTTAATCTATTATGCAAACTGGACTTGGACCTAAGTTTACCTTTTGACTCTACTTTAAACCGTGCCCTATCCTTTCTTTTAAAATCTATTGTAAACTGGACTTGGACCTAAGTTTACCTTTTGACTCACACAAACCGTGCCTATCGCTATTCTTTTAATCTGTTGAAAACTGGACTTGGACCTAAGTTTACCTTTTTGACTCTACTTTTAAGCCCTGCCTATCGCTTTATTCTTTTTAATCTATTGTAAACTGGACTTGGACCCTAATTTACCTTTTGACTCTACTTTAAACCGTTCCTATCGCTTTATTCTTTTAATCTATTGTAAACTGGACTTGGACCTAAGTTTACCTTTTTGACTCGATTTTAAACCGTTGACTATCTTTATTCTTTTAATCTATTGTAAACTGGACTTGGACCTAAGTTTTTACCTTTTGACTCTACTTTTAATGACTATCTATTCTTTTAATCTATTGTAAACTGGACTTGGACCTAAGTTTACCTTTTTGACTCTCTTTAATACAACCCTATCACTCTTCTTTTTGTAATCTGTTGTAAACTGGACTTGGACCTACAAGTTTACCTTTTTTGACTCTCTTTTAAACCGTGCCTATCACTATTCTTTGTAATCTATTGTAAACGGACTTGGACCTAAGTTTTGCCTTTTTTGACTCTACTTTAAAACCGTGCCTTATTCTTCTTTTAAATCTATTGTAAACTGGACTTGGACCTAAAATTTTACCTTTTGACTCTACATTAAACCGTGCCTATCTTTATTCTTTTTAATCTATTGTAAACTGGACTTGGACCTAAGTTTACCTTTTGACTCTACGATTAAACCGTGCCTATCATATTCTTTTAATCTAACCTTAAACTGGACTTGGACCTAAGTTTACCTTTTGACTCTACATTAAACCATGCCCTATCCTTATTCTTTTTTAATCTATTGTAAACTGGACTTGGACCTAAGTTTGCCTTTTTGACTCTACTTTAAACCATTGCCTATCTTTATTTCTTTTTAATCTATTGTAAACTGGACTTGGACCCTAAATTTACCTTTTGACTCTACTTTAAACCGTAGCTATCGCTATTCTTTTTAATCTATTGTAAACTGGACTTGGACCCTAAGTTTACCTTTTGACTCTACTTTAAACCGTGCCTGTCGCTATTCTTTTTTAATTGGACTTGGACCTAAGTTTTGGAGCTTGGACCTAGTTTATTCTTTTTGACTCTATTTTAAACTGGACTTGGACCTAAGTTTCCTGTCGTGCCTATTCTTTTAATCTATTGTAAACTGGACTTGGACCTAAAGTTTACCTTTTTTGACTCTACTTTAAACCAAACCTATCTGTATTCTTTTTAATCTGTTGTAAACTGGACTTGGACCTAAGTTTACCTTTTGACTCTTTAAACCGTGCCTATCGCTATTCTTTTAAAATCTATTGTAAACTGGACTTGGACCTAAGTTTTACCTTTTTGACTCTACATTAAGCCGTGCCTATCGCTATTCTTTTAATCTATTGTAAACTGGACTTGGACCTAAGTTTACCTTTTTGACTCTACATTAAACCGTGCCCTATCGCTATTCTTTTAATCTATTATATAAACTGGACTTGGACCTAAGTTTACCTTTTGACTCTACTTTTAAACCGTGCCTATCGCTATTCTTTTTAATCTATTGTAAACTGGACTTGACCTAAATTTACCTTTTGACTCTACTTTAAACCGTGCCTATCCTTTATTCTTTTTAATCTATTGTAAAACTGGACTTGGACCCTAAGGTTTACCTTTTGACTCTACTTTAAACCATGACCTCCTTATTCTTTTTAATCTGTTGTAAACTGGACTTGGACCTAAGTTTTACTTTTTGACTCTACTTTAAACCGTGCCTATCGCTATTCTTTTAATCTGTAAACTGGACTTGGACCTAAGTTTACCTTTGACTCTGCTAAACCCATTCCTATCCTTTGATATTTTCATCTATTGTAAACTGAAACCTGGTTTACCTTTTGCTCTACATTAAACCGTGCCTATCGCTATTCTTTTTTAATCTATTGTAAACTGGACTTGGACTAAGTTTACCTTTTGACCTACTAAACCGTGCCTATCCTTTATTCTTTTTAATCCTATTTTTTGGACCCTAAACTTTTCAAACTGTGCTATCGCTATTCGCTATTGGACTTGGACCTTTTAACTCTACTTTAAACGTGCCTGTCCTTTATTCTTTTAATCTATTGTAAATTGGACTTGGACCTAAGTTTACCTTTTGACTCTTTTGACTATCATTTATTCTTTTAAATCTTTTTTAATCTATTGGACTTGGACCTAAAGTTTTGTTTTGACTCTACATTAAACCGTGCCTATCCTTATTCTTTTAATCCTTGTAAACTGGACTTGGACCTAAGTTTTACTTTTGACTCTACATTAAACCGTGCCTATCGCTATTCTTTTAATCTATTATAAACTGGACTTGGACCTAAGTTTTGCCTTTTGACTCTACTAAACCATTGCTATCGCTATTCTTTTAATCTATTGTAAACTGGACTTGGACCTGGATTTACTTTTGACTCTACTTTAAACCATGCCTGTCTTTATTCTTTTAATCTATTGTAAACTGGACTTGGACCTAAGTTTGCCTTTTGACTCGATTTTTAAACCGTGACTATCTTTATTCTTTTGTCTCTATTGTAAACTGGACTTGGACCTAAGTTTACCTTTTTGACTCTACTTTAAACCGTGCCTATCATATTCTTTTAATCTATTGTAAGCTGGACTTGGACCTAATTTACCTTTTTTGACTCTACTTTAAACCGTTTCTGTCACTATTCTTTTAATTCTATTGTAAACTGACTTGGACCCTAAGTTTGCCTTTTGACCTAAACCGTGCCTGTTATTCTTTTAATCTATTGTTTGGACTTGGACCTAAGTTTACCTTTTGACTCTGCGCACAAACCGTATTCTTTTAAATCTATTGTAAACTGGACTTGGACCTAAGTTTACCTTTTGACTCTTTAAACCGTGCCTATCCTTGGGCCTGGAAATCTATTGTAAACTGGACTTATTCTTTTATTTTAATCTATCAATCTATTCGTAAACTGGACTTGGACCCTAAGTTTACCTTTTTGTCTACATTAAACCGTGCCTATCCTTTATTCTTTTGTCTGGACTTGGACCTATTCGTGACTAAGTTTCTTTTAAACTAATGGACCTAGTTTACCTTTTGACTCTACATTAAACCGTGCCCTAAATTCTTTTAATCTATTGTAAACTGGACTTGGACCTAAGTTGCCTTTTTTGACTCTACTTTAAACCGTGCCTATCGCTATTCTTTTAATCTATTGTAAACTGGACTTGGACCTAAATTTACCTTTTGACTCTATTTTTAAACCGTGCCTATCGCTATTCTTTTTAATCTATTGTAAACTGGAGACTAGTTTACCTTTTGTCTATAAACCGTGCCTATCGCTATTTTTTAATCTATTGTAAACTGGACTTGGACCTAAATTTTCACTCTACTTTAAACCCTGCCTATCACTATTCTTTTTAATCTGTGTAAACTGGACTTGGACCTAAGTTTACCTTTTTAATCTACTTTAAACAATTATTCTATTCTTTTAATCTATTGTAAACTGGACTTGGACCTAAGTTTACCTTTTGACTCGATTTTTTTCGTTATTCTTTTTAATCTGTTAACAAACTGGACTTGGACCTAAGTTTACCTTTTACTCGATTTTAAATTGGGTTATTTTTTTAATCTATTGTAAACTGGACTTGGACCTAAGTTTACCTTTTGACTTTTTGCCGTGCCTATCGCTTTAAATCTGTGTAAACTGGACTTGTCTTTTACTCTGCTTTCAAACCGTACTTCTCGCTATTTTTGTAATCTATTGTAAACTGGACTTGGACCTGGAGCTCTACTTTAACCGTGCCCTATCATATTCTTTTAAATCTACCTGGACTTTGACTTACTTTAAACCGTGCCTATCGCTATTTTTTTTTAATCTATTGTAACTGGACTTGGACCTAAGTTTACCTTTTTTTGACTCTACTTCTTAAACAAGTGCCTATCGCTATTCTTTTTAAATCTTTTAAACTGGACTTGTAACCTGGTTTACCTTTGGACCATTAAAGTTCCTTCTATTCTTTTTTAATCTTTTGGACTTGATTTCAGTTTACCTTTTTTGACTCTACATTAACTGTGCTATTCTTTTAATCTTAAACTGGACTTGGTTACTCTACTTTTTTTCGCTAAATCTATTGTAAACTGGACTTGGACCTGGAGTTTACCCTTTTTGACTCGATTTTAAACCGTGACTATCGCTATTCTTTTTTTTTTAATCTATTGGACCTAAGTTTACCTTTTTGACTCTACTTTGGCTACTAAATCTATTGTAAACTGAACTTTTTTACCTTTTTGACTCTACTTTAAACCGTGTTTATCGCTATTCTTTTTAATCTATTGTAAACTGGACTTGGACCTAAGTTTACTTTTGACCTACTTTAAACCGTGTCTATCCTTTATTCTTTTAAATCTGTTTTACTGGACTTAAACTAAGTTTGCCTTTTTGACTTACTTTAAGCCGCTATCCATTCTTTTTAATCTATTGTAAACTGGACTCTGACCTAAGTTTACCTTTTTGACTCTACTTTAAACCGTGACTATCGCTATTCTTTTAATCTATTGTAAAAATGGACTTGGACCTATGACTCTACTTTTTTATTCTTTTAAATCTATTTTTGGACTTGAGACCTAAGTTACCTTTACTTTAAACCGTGCCTATCGCTATTCTTTTTTATTCTATTGAATCTACCTAAATTTGCCTTTTTGACTCTACTTTAAGCCGTGCCTATGGATTCTTTTTAATCAATTGTAAACTGGACTTGGACCTAAGTTTTTTTGACTCTACTTTAAACTGTGCCCTATCGCTATTCTTTTTAAATTCATTGAAAACTGGACTTGGACCTAATTTGCCTTTTGACTCTACTTTTGCCTATCCTTTCTTTTAATCTATTTTAAACTTGGACCTAAGTTTACCTTTTGACTCTACTTTCTATTCTTTTATAAACTGGACTTGGACCTTTTTTAACTTTTATTGCCTATCGCTATTCTTTTAAATCTATTGAAAACTGGTCTTGGACCTAAAGTTTACCTTTTTGACTCTACTTTAAAACCGTGCCTATCGCTATTCTTTTTAATCTATTGTAAGCTGGACTTGGACCTGGTTTTACCTTTTGACTCTACTTTTTTTTCGCTGTTCTTTTTAATCTATTTAAACTGGACCGTTTACCTTTTCCTACTTTAAACCGTTCCTATCGCTATTCTTTTTAATCTATTGTAAACTGGACTTGGACCTAAGTTTACCTTTTGACTCGATTTTTAAACCGTGACTATCTTTATTCTTTTAATCTATTGTAAGCTGGACTACTAAGTTTATGACTTTTTTGCCTATCTATTCTTTTAAAACTGGTTTGGACTTGACTCTACTTTTACAAACCTGTTTACCTAAGTTTACCTTTTGACTCTACTTTAAACCGTGCCCTGTCGCTATTTAAATCTGTGTAAACTGGACTTGGACTTAAATGACTCTACTAACCGTGCCTATCCTTTATTCTTTTTTTAAACTGGGCTTGGACCTAAGTTTACCTTTTGACTCACATTAAACCGTGCTATCGCTGTCTTTTTTAATCTAAAACTGGACTTGGACCTAAGTTTACCTTTTGACTCTAAAATTAAACCATTGTCCTTTATTGCCTTTTTTTTAATCTATTGTAAACTGGACTTGGACCCTAAGTTTGCATCTACTTTTAAACCGTGCCTATCGCTATTCTTTTTTTCTGTTATATAGCTTCGGACTTTAAAACCTTTTGCCTAGCGTGCCTATCTATTCTTTTTAATCTATTTAAAACTTGGGATCTACTAAACCGTTCCTCTCGCTATTTCTTTTAATCTGTTGTAAATTGGACCAAGTTTACCTTTTTGACTCTACTTTTAAACCATTGCCTATCGCTATTCTTTTAAATCTATTGTAAACTGGACTTGGACCTAAGTTTACCTTTTTTGACTCTACTTTAAACCGTGCCTATCGCTATTCTTTTAAATCACCCCTTAAACTGGACTTGGACCTAAGTTTACTTTTTTGACTCTACAATTAAAGCCGTGCCTATCGCTATTCTTTTTAATCTGTTGTAAACTGGACTTGGACCTAAGTTTACCTTTTGACTCTACATTAAACCGTGCCTATCGCTATTCTTTTTTTGTAATCTATTGTAAACTGGACTTGGACCTTTAAACCGTACTATCTTCTTCTTTTTAATCATTTTTGGACTTGGACCTCTACCTTTAAACTGCTAAACCGTGCCTATCGCTATTCTTTAAATCTATTGTAAACTGGACTTGGACCTAAGTTTACCTTTTTGACCTCGACCTTTTTGACTCTATTCTTTTAAAACTGGACTTGGACCTAGGGTTTGCCATTAAACCTATTCTTTTAATCTATTGTAAACTGGACTTGGCCTAAGTTTACCTTTTTGACTCTACTTTTAAACTGTGCCTATCACATTCTTTTAATCTATTGTAAATGGACTTGGACCTAAGTTTACCTTTTGACTCTTTGATCACTATTCTTTTAAACTGTGTAAGCGTGACTTGGACCTAAGTTTACCGCTATTCAAACCTTTCTTTTTTAATCTATTGTAAATGGACTGGACCTAAACCTTTTGACTCTTTTGAACCTGCCTATCGCTATTCTTTTTGAACTATTGGACTACTTGGACCTAGTTTCTTTTTATTCTTTTTCGCTATTCTTTTAAATCTATTATAGCTGGACTTTAGGATTTTACCTTTTTGACTCGACTTTAAACCATGACTATCGCTATTCTTTTTTAATCTATTGTAAACTGGACTTGGACCTAAGTTTTACTTTTTTGCTATCCTTCTTCTTTTAATTTAAGCTGGACTTTAAACCTTTTTGCTCTATAAACTGTGCCTATTATTCTTTTTAATCTATTGTAAACTGGACTTGGACCTAAGTTTACCTTTTTGTCTACTTTTTGACTATTCTTTTAAATCTATTTAAAAACCTGGATTTACCTTTTTCTTTAAACCGTGCCTATCGCTATTCTTTTTAATCTATTGTAAACTGGACTTGGACCCTATTGCGACTCTTTTAAACCACGTGCCTATCCTTTATTGTAAACTGGACTTGGACCTAAGTTTACCTTTTGACTTATTTTAAACCGTGCCTATCGCTATTCTTTTTAATCTATTGTAAACTGGACTTGGACCTAAGTTTACCTTTTTTTTTGACTCTACTTTTAAACCGTGCCTATCGCTATTCTTTTTTTAATCTATTAAACTGGACTTGGACCTAAGTTTACCTTTTTTTTTTGACTCTACTATTTTAAACTATTGTGACTTATCGTTTATTCTTTTTTTAATCTATTGTAAACTGGACTTGGACCTAAGTTTACCTTTTTTTGACTCTCTACTTTAAACCGTGCCTATCGCTATTCTTTTTAATCTATTGTAAACTGGACTTGGACCTAAGTTTACCTTTTTGACTCTACTTTAAACCGTGCCTATCGCTATTCTTTTAATCTATTGTAAAACTGGACTTGGACCTAAATTTTTTGACTCTACTTTTTTGATCGCTATTCTTTTAAATCTATTTTAAACCTAAGTTACCTTTATCTACTTTAAACCGTGCCTATCGCTTTTTTTTAATCTATTGTAAACTGACTTTGGACCCTGCCTTTTTTACCTTTTTGTGCCTACAATTTTTTTTAAACTATTGTAAACTTTGGACCTAAGTTTATTCTTTTTTTAATCTATTGTAAACTGTGACTTGGACCTAAGTTTACCTTTTTTTTTGACTCTTTTGATTTAAAACTGTGCCTTTATCTATTCTTTTTTAAATCTATTGTAAACTGGACTTGGACCTAAGTTTACCTTTTTGACTCTACTTTTAAACCGTGCCTATCGTTATTCTTTTTAATCTATTGTAAACTGGACTTTGGACCTAAAGTTTACCTTTTGACTTATTTTAAACTGTGCCTATCGCTATTCTTTTTAATCTATTGTAAACTGACTGACCTGAAGTTTACCTTTTTTGACTACTACTTTAAACCTTTTGCCTATCGCTATTATTCTTTTTAATCTATTGTAAACTGGACTTGGACCTAAGTTTACCTTTTGACTCGATTTTTAAACCGTGCCTATCTTTATTCTTTAATCTATTGTAAACTGGTGACCTAGTTTACCTTTTTTTTCTTTTAAATCTGGCCGTAACTGGTTTGGACCTAAATTTTCTATTGTAAAACTTTTGACTTGACCTTTTTAATTTTTTGACTCTCTACTTTAAACCGTGCCTATCGCTATTCTTTTTAATCTATTGTAAACTGGACTTGGACCTAAATTAACGTGCCTTTGACTCTTTACATTAAACCGTGCCTATCTAAGCTATTCGTGCTTTTTTTTTTTAATCTATTGTAAACTGACTTGGACCTAAGTTTACCTGACTTTTGACTCTACTTTAAACTTGTGACTATCTTGGACTATTGCCTTTTTTTTTAATCTATTGTAAACTGACTTGGACCCTAAAGTTTATTCTTTTTTTTGACTTACTTTAAAACCGTGCTATCGTTATTCTTTTAAATCTATTGTAAACTGGACTTGGACCTAAAGTTTACCTTTTTTTGACTCTATTTTAAACCGTGCCTGTCTACTTTTATTCTTTTTTTAATCTATTGTAAACTGGACTTGGACCTAAGTTTACCTTTTTGACTCTGATTTTAAACCGTGCCTATCGCTATTCTTTTAATCTATTTAAACTGGACTTGGACCTAAGTTTACCTTTTTTGACTCTACTTTAAACCGTGCCTATCGCTTATTTTTTAATCTATTGTAAACTGGACTTGGACCTAAGTTTACCTTTTTTTTGACTGCCTATCGCTACTTTAAACCACCTTTTGCCTTTATCGTACTATTTTTTTTAATCTATTGTAAACTGGACTTGGACCTAAGTTTACCTTTTGACTCTTTTAAACCGTGCCTATCGCTATTCTTTTTAAATCTATTGTAAACTGGACTTGGACCTAAGTTTACCTTTTTGACTTACTTTAAACCATGACTATTATTCTTTTTAATCTATTGTAAACTGGACTTGGACCTGGTTTGCCTTTTTTGACTCTACTTTTAAACCGGACTATATCGCTATTCTTTTTTAATCTATTGTAAACTGGACTTGGACCTAAGTTTGACCTTTTTGACTCCCATTTTAAACCGTGCCTATCCTATTCTTTTTTTAATCTATTGTAAACTGGACTTGGACCTAAGTTTACATTTTTGACTTTAAACCTCACTATTTTTTTAAATTTTAAACTGACTTGGACCTGTTTACCTTATCGCTATTCAAACCTTTTTTTTTTAATCTTTTTTAATTCTATTAAACTGGACTTGGACCTAAGTTTACCTTTTTGACTTTGGACTTTAAACTGTGCCTATCGCTATTCTTTTTTAATCTATTGTAAACTGGACTTGGACCTAAGTTTACCTTTTTTTGACTCTACTTTTAAACTGTGCTTATCGCTATTTTTTTAATCTATTGTAAACTGGACTTGGACCTAAATTTACCTTTTTGACTCTACTTTAAACCGTGCCTATCGCTATTCTTTTTAATCTATTGTAAACTGGACTTGGACCCAAGTTGCCTTTTTTTTTTGACTTTTATTTCTTTAAACTCCTGCTCTATCGCTATTATTTTTTTAATTTATTTAAACTGACTTGGACCTGGTGTTTACTTTTTGAATTTATTTAAACCGAGACTATCATTATTCTTTTTAATCTATTGTAAACTGGACTTGGACCTAAGTTTTACCTTTTGGACTTTTTTGCCCACTATCGATTTTAAACTGACTTGGACCTGACTATCTTTTATTCTTTTTAATCTATTGTAAACTGACTTGGACCTAAGTTTATCTTTTTTGAATTCCCATTTTAAACTGTGGTTCCTATCGCCATTCTTTTTTTTTAATCTATTGTAAACTGACTTGGACCTAAATTTAATTTTTTTGACTTACTTTTAAACTGTGCCTATCACTATTCTTGTAATTCTTTTACTTTAAACCGATCGACCTAAGTTTACCTTTTGACTTACTTTAAAACCGTGCCTACTATTCTTTTAAATCTATTGTAAACTGACTTGACCTAAGTTTACCTTTTTGACTCTACTTTAAACCGTGCCTATCATTATTCTTTTTTTAATCTATTGTAAATCGATCGGACCTAAGTTTACCTTTTTGACTTCTACATTAAACTGTGCCTATCGCTATTCTTTTTTTTAATCTATTGTAAACTGACTTGGACCTAAGTTTTTTTTGACTTACATTAAACTGTGCCTATCGCTATTCTTTTTTTTAATCTATTGTAAACTGGACTCTGACCTAAGTTTACCTTTTTTTTGACCTTATTTAAACCGTGCTTATCGCTATTCTTTTAATCTATTGTAAACCGGACTTGGACCTAAATTCTACTTTTGACTTACTTTAAACCGTGCCTATCGCTATTCTTTTTTAATCTATTGTAAACTGACTTGGACCAAAAGCTTTTTTTGACTCCACTTTAAACTGTGCCTATAGTTATTCTTTTTAATCTATTGTAAACTGACTTGGACCTCATTTTTGACTCTATTTTGCAAACCGTGCCTATCGCTATTCTTTTAAATCTATTTTGACGGACCTTTTGACTTACTTTAAACCGCCTATCGCTATTCTTTTAATCTATTGTAAATTGACTTGACCTAAGTTACCTTTTGACTTGCATTTTAAACCCCTATCATCTATTCTTTTTTTCATCTATTGTAAACGGACTTGGACCAAGTTTACCTTTTGACCTATTTTTAAACTGTGACTATCGTTATTCTTTGAATCTATTGTAAACTGATTGTAAACCTTTTTTTTTTGACTCTGATTTTAACCGTGACTAGTTATTCTTTTTAATCTATTGTAAACTGGACTTAGACCTAAGTTTACTTTTGACTCTCTTTTTAAACCGTGACTATCGTTATTCTTTTAATCTATTGTAAACTGGACTTGGACCCAAGTTTACCTTTTTGACTCTACTTAAACTCGTGCTTATCGCTATTTTTTTTTAATCTATTGTAAACTGGACTTAGACCTAAATTCTACCTTTTGACTCTATCACTTTAAACTGTGCCTATCGCTATTCTTTTTTTTAATCTATTGTAAACTGACTTGGACCTAAGTTTACCTTTTTGACTCTACTTAAACCGTGCTTACTGCTATTCTTTAAAATCTATTGTAAACTGACTTGGACCTAAGTTTACCTTTTTGACTCAACTTTAAACCAGTTTACACTAAACTGTGATTTGGACCTAAGTTTACCTTTTGACTTACTTTTTTTTTTTTTTTAATCTATTGTAAATGGACTTGACCTAAGTTTACCTTTTTTTTTGACTCCCCATTTTAAACCGTGCTTATCGTCTATTCTTTTTTTTTTAATTCATTAAACTGGACTTGGACCTAAGTTACCTTTTTTTTGACTCTACTTTAAACTGTTTCTATCGCTATTCTTTAATCTATTGTAAACTGACTTTGACCTAAGTTTACCTTTTTGACTCTACTTTAAACTGTGCCTATCACTATTTTTTTTTTTAATCTATTGTAAACTGACTTGACCTAAGTTTACCTTTTTGAATCTACTTTTAAACCGTGCCTATCGTTATTCTTTTTTTTAATCTATTGTAAACTGACTTGACCAAGTTTACCTTTTTTGACTCTGATTTTAAACTGTGCCTATCGCTATTCTTTTTAATTCATTTAAACTGGACTTTGGACCTAAGTTTACTCCTTTTTTGACTGATTTAAACTGTGGACTATCTTTATTCTTTTTAATCTATTGTAAACTGACTTGACCTCAAGTTACCTTTTTTGACTCTACTTTTAAACTGTGCCTATTTCGCTATTCTTTTAAATTGTAAACTGGACTTGACCTAAATTTTTTGGACTTGACTATTCTTTTAAATTTAAACGGACTTTAAGTTTACCTTTTTCACTTTTAAACCGTGCCTATCGCTATTCTTTTTTAATCTATTGTAAACTGACTTCTGACCTAAGTTTACCTTTTTTGACTCTACTTTAAACCGTGCCTATCGCTATTCTTTTAATCTATTGTAAACTGACTTAGACCTAAGTTACCTTTTTTTGACTTTCTACTTTAAACCGTGCTATCGCTATTCTTTTTTAATCTATTGTAAATGGACTTGGACCCAAGTTTACCTTTTGACTCTACTTTAAACCGTGCCTATCGCTATTCTTTTTTTAAATCTATTGTAAACCGACTTGACCAAGCTTACCTTTTTGACTCCTCTACTTTAAACCGTGCCTATCGCTATTCTTTAATCTATTGTAAACTGGACTTGGACCCCAGCTTACCTTTTTTGACTTACTAAACCGTGCATATCGCTATTCTTTTTAATCGCTATTCTTTTTAAAAGTCACTTGGATTGCAATGCAAAACTAATTCCTTTTCATGGCATTTTCTCAGTTGTTTGACAGTGAAAGTTTTTTTGACAATTGCAGTAAAGTAATTCCTTTTCTATTTCTTTTAAAGTCACTATTTTTGTCAATGGATTGCAAAAGTGAAATTCCTTTTCATGGCATTTCTCATGACAGTGAAAGTTGTTTGACAGTGCTATTCTTTTAAAGTTTCTGGCATTTCATGCAAAGTTGTTTGACAGTGCTATTCTTTTAAAAGTCACTGGCAAGTAATTTTTTCATGGCAGTATAGTGAAAGTTGTTTGATATGCTATTCTTTTAAAGTCACTGGATTGCAATGCAAAGTAATTCCTTTTCATGGCATTTCTCATGACAGTGAAAGTTGTTTGACAGTGCTATTCTTTTTAAAGTCACTGGATTGCAATGCAAAGTAATTCCTTTTCATGGCATTTCTCATGACAGTGAAAGTTGTTTGACAGTGCTATTCTTTTAAAGTCACTGGATTGCAATGCAAAGTAATTCCTTTCATGGCATTTCTCATGACAGTGAAAGTTGTTTGACAGTGCTTATTCTTTTTAAAGTCACTGGATTGCAATGCAAAAGTAATTCCTTTTCATGGCATTTCTCATGACAGTGAAAGTTGTTTGACAAAGTAATGCTATTCTTTTTAAAGTCACTGGATTGCAATGCAAAGTAATTCCTTTTCATGGCATTTCTCATGACAGTGAAAGTTGTTTGACAGTGCTATTCTTTTAAAGTCACTGGATTGCAATGCAAAGTAATTTCCTTTTTCATGACATTTCTCATGACAGTGAAAGTTGTTTGACAGTGCTATTCTTTTAAAGTCACTGGATTGCAATGCAAAGTAATTCCTTTTCATGACATTTCTCTCATGACAGTGAAAGTTGTTTGACAGTGCTATTCTTTTAAAGTCACTGGATTGCAATGCAAAGTAATTCCTTTTCATGACATTTCTCATGACAGTGAAAGTTGTTTGACAGTGCTATTCTTTTAAAGTCACTGGATTGCAATGCAAAAGTAATTCCTTTTCATGACATTTCTCATGAAGTGATTGTTTGACAGTGCTATTCTTTTAAAGTCACTGGATTGCAATACAAAAGTAATTCCTTTTCATGACATTTCTCATGACAGTGAAAGTTGTTTGACAGTGCTATTCTTTTTAAAGTCACTGGATTGCAATGCAAAGTAATTCCTTTTCATGACATTTCTCATGACAGTGAAAGTTGTTTGACAGTGCTATTCTTTTAAAGTCACTGGATTGCAATGCAAAGTAATTCCTTTTCATGACATTTCTCATGACAGTGAAAGTTGTTTGACAGTGCTATTCTTTTTAAAGTCACTGGATTGCAATGCAAAGTAATTCCTTTTCATGACATTTCTCATGACAGTGAAAGTTGTTTGACAGTGCTATTCTTTTAAAGTCACTGGATTGCAATGCAAAGTAATTCCCTTTTCATGACATTTCTCATGACAGTGAAAGTTGTTTGACAGTGCTATTCTTTTAAAGTCAGTGGATTGCAATGCAAAGTAATTCTTCCTTTTTCATGACATTTCTCATGACAGTGAAAGTTGTTTGACAGTGCTATTCTTTTAAAGTCACTGGATTGCAATGCAAAGTAATTCTTTTTCATGACATTTCTTGAAAGTTGTTTTGACAGTGCTATTCTTTTAAAGTCACTGGATTGCAATGCAAAGTAATTCCTTTTCATGACATTTTCTGAGGTGAGTTGTTTTGACTTTGTTTGACAGTGCTATTCTTTTAAAGTCACTGATTGTAAAATGCAAAGTAATTCCTTTTCATGACATTTCTCATGACAGTGAAAGTTGTTTGACAGTGCTATTCTTTTAAAGTCACTGGATTGCAATGCAAAGTAATTCCTTTTCATGACATTTCTCATGACAGTGAAAGTTGTTTGACAGTGCTATTCTTTTAAAGTCACTGGATTGCAATGCAAAGTAATTCCTTTTCATGACATTTTCTGACAGTGAAAGTTGTTTGACAGTGCTATTCTTTTAAAGTCACTGGATTGCAATGCAAAAGTAATTCCTTTCATGACATTTCTGACGTGAAAGTTGTTTGACAGTGCTATTCTTTTAAAGTCACTGGATTGCAATGCAAAGTAATTCCTTTTCATGACATTTCTCATGACAGTGAAAGTTGTTTGACAGTGCTATTCTTTTAAAGTCACTGGATTGCAATGCAAAGTAATTCCTTTTCATGACATTTCTCATGACAGTGAAAGTTGTTTGACAGTGCTATTCTTTTAAAGTCACTGGATTGCAATGCAAAGTAATTCCTTTCATGACATTTCTCATGACAGTGAAAGTTGTTTGACAGTGCTATTCTTTTAAAAGTCACTGGATTGCAATGCAAAGTAATTCCTTTTCATGACATTTCTCGTGAAAGTGAAAGTTGTTTGACAGTGCTATTCTTTTTAAAGTCACTGGATTGCAATGCAAAGTAATTCCTTTTCATGACATTTCTCATGACAGTGAAAGTTGTTTGACAGTGCTATTCTTTTAAAGTCACTGGATTGCAATGCAAAGTAATTCCTTTTCATGGCATTTTCTCATGACAGTGAAAGTTGTTTGACAGTGCTATTCTTTTAAAGTCACTGGATTGCAATGCAAAAGTAATTCCTTTTCATGACATTTCTCATGACAGTGAAAGTTGTTTGACAGTGCTATTCTTTTAAAGTCACTGGATTGCAATGCAAAGTAATTCCTTTTCATGACATTTCTGTATGACAGTGAAAGTTGTTTGACAGTGCTATTCTTTTAAAGTCACTGGATTGCAATGCAAAGTAATTCCTTTTCATGACATTTCTCATGACAGTGAAAGTTGTTTGACAGTGCTATTCTTTTAAAGTCACTGGATTGCAATGCAAAAGTAATTCCTTTTCATGACATTTCAGTGAAAGTTGTTTGACAGTGCTATTCTTTTAAAGTCACTGGATTGCAATGCAAAGTAATTCCTTTTCATGACATTTCTCATGACAGTGAAAGTTGTTTGACAGTGCTATTCTTTTAAAGTCACTGGATTGCAATGCAAAGTAATTCCTTTTCATGACATTTCTCATGACAGTGAAAGTTGTTTGACAGTGCTATTCTTTTAAAGTCACTGGATTGCAATGCAAAGTAATTCCTTTTCATGACATTTCTGACGTGAAAGTTGTTTGACAGTGCTATTCTTTTAAAGTCACTGGATTGCAATGCCAAAGTAATTCCTTTTCATGACATTTCTCATGACAGTGAAAGTTGTTTGACAGTGCTATTATTTTTTAAAGTCACTGGATTGCAATGCAAAGTAATTCCTTTTCATGACATTTCTCATGACAGTGAAAGTTGTTTGACAGTGCTATTCTTTTAAAGTCACTGGATTGCAATGCAAAGTAATTCCTTTTCATGACATTTCTGACAGTGAAAGTGACAGTTATTCTTTTAAAGTCACTGGATTCAATTTAAAGTAATTCCTTTTCATGACATTTCATGACAGTGAAAAGTTTGAATTATTCTTTTTAAAGTCACTGGATTGGTAATGCATTTCTCATGACAGTGAAAGTTGTTTGACAGTGCTATTCTTTTAAAGTCACTGGATTGCAATGCAAAAGTAATTCCTTTTCATGACATTTCTCATGACAGTGAAAGTTGTTTGACAGTGCTATTCTTTTAAAGTCACTGGATTGCAATGCAAAGTAATTCCTTTTCATGACATTTCTCATGACAGTGAAAGTTGTTTGACAGTGCTATTCTTTTAAAGTCACTGGATTGCAATGCAAAGTAATTCCTTTTCATGACATGACAGTGAAAGTTGTTTGACAGTGAAAGTTGTTTGACAGTGCTATTCTTTTAAAGTCACTGGATTGCAATGCAAAGTAATTCTTTTTCATGACATTTTCAGTGAAAGTTTTGCTATTCTTTTAAAGTCACTGAAAGTAATTCCTTTTCATGACATTTCTCGTGAAAGTTGTTTGACAGTGCTATTCTTTTAAAGTCACTGGATTGCAATGCTATTCTTTTTAATTCCCTTTTCATGACATTTCTCATGACAGTGAAAGTTGTTTGACAGTGCTATTCTTTTAAAGTCACTGGATTGCAATGCAAAGTAATTCCTTTTCATGACATTTCTCATGACAGTGAAAGTTGTTTGACAGTGCTATTCTTTTAAAGTCACTGGATTGCAATGCAAAAAGTAATTCCTTTTCATGACATTTCTCGTGAAAGTTGTTTGACAGTGCTATTCTTTTTAAAGTCACTGGATTGCAATGCAAAGTAATTCCTTTTCATGACATTTCTCATGACAGTGAAAGTTGTTTGACAGTGCTATTCTTTTAAAGTCACTGGATTGCAATGCAAAGTAATTCCTTTTCATGACATTTCTCATGACAGTGAAAGTTGTTTTGACAGTGCTATTCTTTTTAAAGTCACTGGATTGCAATGCAAAGTAATTCCTTTTCATGACATTTCTCGTGACAGTGAAGTTGTTTGACAGTGCTATTCTTTTTAAAGTCACTGGATTGCAATGCAAAGTAATTCCTTTTCATGACATTTCTTTTGACAGTGAAAGTTGTTTGACAGTGCTATTCTTTTAAAGTCACTGGATTGCAATGCAAAGTAATTCCAGTGAAAGTTTTTGACAGTGACATTTTCTCATGACAGTGAAAGTTGTTTTTCAGTGCTATTCTTTTAAAGTTGTTTGACAGTGGATTTAAAGTCACTGATTGTAATTCCTTTTCATGGCATTTCTCATGACAGTGAAAGTTGTTTGACAGTGCTATTCTTTTAAAGTCACTGGATTGCAATGCAAAGTAATTCCTTTTTTGACATTTCTCATGACAGTGAAAGTTGTTTGACAGTGCTATTCTTTTAAAAGTCACTGGATTGCAATGCAAAGTAATTCCTTTTCATGACATTTTCATGACAGTGAAAGTTGTTTGACAGTGCTATTCTTTTAAAGTCACTGGATTGCAATGCAAAGTAATTCCTTTTCATGACATTTCTCATGACAGTGAAAGTTGTTTGACAGTGCTATTCTTTTAAAGTCACTGGATTGCAATGCAAAGTAATTCCTTTTCATGGCATTTCTCATGACAGTGAAAGTTGTTTGACAGTGTTATTCTTTTAAAGTCACTGGATTGCAATGCAAAGTAATTCCTTTTCATGATTTTCTCATGACAGTGAAAGTTGTTTGACAGTGCTATTCTTTTAAAGTCACTGGTTTGCAATGCAAAGTAATTCCTTTTCATGACATTTCTCATGACAGTGAAAGTTGTTTGACAGTGCTATTCTTTTAAAGTCACTGGATTGCAATGCAAAGTAATTCCTTTCATGGCATTTCTCATGACAGTGAAAGTTGTTTGACAGTGCTATTCTTTTAAAGTCACTGGATTGCAATGCAAAGTAATTCCTTTTCATGGCATTTCTCATGACAGTGAAAGTTGTTTGACAGTGCTATTCTTTTAAAGTCACTGGATTGCAATGCAAAGTAATTCCTTTTCATGACATTTCTCGTGAAAGTTGTTTGACAGTGCTATTCTTTTAAAGTCACTGGATTGCAATGCAAAGTAATTCCTTTTCATGGCATTTTCTCATGACAGTGAAAGTTGTTTGACAGTGCTATTCTTTTAAAGTCACTGGATTGCAATGCAAAAGTAATTCCTTTTCATGGCATTTCTCATGACAGTGAAAGTTGTTTGACAGTGCTATTCTTTTAAAGTCACTGGATTGCAATGCAAAGTAATTCCTTTTCATGGCATTTCTCATGACAGTGAAAGTTGTTTGACAGTGCTATTCTTTTAAAGTCACTGGATTGCAATAAAAGTAATTCCTTTTCATGGCATTTCTCATGACAGTGAAAGTTGTTTGACAGTGCTATTCTTTTAAAGTCACTGGATTGCAATGCAAAGTAATTCCTTTTCATGGCATTTCTCATGACAGTGAAAGTTGTTTGACAGTGCTATTCTTTTAAAGTCACTGGATTGCAATGCAAAGTAATTCCTTTTCATGGCATTTCTCATGACAGTGAAAGTTGTTTGACAGTGCTATTCTCATTGAAACTGGACTGGACCTAAGTTCAATTTTTTGACACACTTTAAACCGTGCCTATCGCTATTCTTTTTTTAATCTATTGTAAACTTTGGACTTAACCTAAGTTTACCTTTTTGACTCTACTTTAAACCCCCTCCCTGTCATCTTATTCTTTTTAATCTATTGTAAAACTGACTTGGACCTAAGTTTACCTTTTTATTGTAAACTGACTTAAACCTTTTTTGACTCTACTTTAAACCTATCGCTATTCTTTTTAATCTATTGTAAACTGGACTTGGACCCTAAGTTTATTTTTTTTGACTGATTTTAAACCGTGACTATCTTTTTAAAATTCTTTACTTTTAACCGTTTATCTATCTTTTTTGTAAACTGGACTTGGACCTAAGTTTACTTTTTTACTTTTTAAACCGTGACTTTTTTAATTTTTAAACCGATTGACCTATCGACTCTTACTTTAAATTCTATTTTTAATCTATTGTAAACTGGACTTGGACCTAAGTTTACCTTTTTGACTCGATTTTAAACCGTGCCTATCGCTATTCTTTTAATCTATTGTAAACTGGACTTGGACCTAAACCTTTTTTGACTCTACTTTAAACCGTGCCTATCGCTATTCTTTTTTTTTAATCTATTGTAAACTGACTTGGACCTAAGTTTACCTTTTTTTGACTCTACTTTAAACCGTGCCTATCGCTATTCTTTTTTAATCTATTGTAAACTGGACTTGGACCTAAGTTTACCTTTTTTTGACTCTACTTTTAAACCGTGCCTATCGCTATATTTTTTTTAATCTATTGTAAACTGGACTTGGACCTAAGTTTACCTTTTTGACTCTATTTTTAAACCGTGCCCTATCGCTATTCTTTTTTTAATCTATTGTAAACTGGACTTGGACCTAAGTTTACCTTTTTTGACTCTCTACTTTAAACCGTGCCTATCGCTTATTCTTTTTAATCTATTGTAAACTGACTTGGACCCTAAGTTTACCTTTTTGACTCTACTTTAAACCATTATCGCTATTCTTTTTTTAATCTATTGTAAATTGACTTGACCTAAGTTTACCTTTTGACTTTACTTTAAAATTTACCTTTTTTCTATTCCCTATTCTTTTTTATCTACTGTAAACTGGACTTGGACCTATTCTTTTTTAATCTATTGTAAACTACTTTAACCGTGCCTATCGCTATTTTTTTTAATCTATTGTAAATTGACTGACCCCAAGTTTACCTTTTGACTCTACTTTAAACTGTGCCTATCGCTATTCTTTTTTAAATCTATTGTAAACTGACTTGACCCAAGTTTACCTTTTGACTCGACTTTAAACCATGACTACCGCTATTCTTTTTTAATCTATTGTAAGCTTTGGAATTGGACCTGTTACTTTTTGACTTCTACTTTAAACCAGTTTATCGCTATTTTTTAATCTATTGTAACCGGACTTGGACCCTTAATTTAAACTTTTTGACTTTAACATTGTAAACTGGATCTAACCTAAGTTTACCTTTTGACTTCACTTAAACCGTGCTCTATCGCTATTCTTTTAATCTATTAAACTGGACTGACCCAAGCTTACCTTTTTGACTCTACTTTAAACCGTGCCTATCGCTATTCTTTTTTTAATCTATTGTAACCGACTGGACCTAAGTTTACCTTTTGACTTCACTTTAAACTGCATATCGTTATTCTTTTAATCTATTGTAAACTGGACTTGGACCTAAGTTTACCTTTTTGACTCTACTTTAAACCGTGCCTATCGCTATTCTTTTTTTAATCTATTGTAAACTGGACTTGGACCTAAGTTTACCTTTTTTGACTATTGTAACCGACTGACCTAAGTTTACTTTTTTTAAACCGTGCCTATCGCTATTCTTTTTAATCTATTGTAAACTGGACTTGGACCTAAGTTTACCTTTTTTTTTTGAATCGATTTTAAACCGTGCCTGTCGCTATTCTTTAATCTATTGTAAACGGACTTGGATCTGTTTTTGACTTTTAAACCGGACGCTATTCTTTTTTTTAATCTATTGTAAACTGGACTTGGACCCGTTTATCCTATTCTTTTTGACTCTACTTTAAACCGTGCCTATCGCTATTCTTTTTAATCTATTGTAAACTGACAACCTAAGTTTACCTTTTTGCCTACTTTTTCGCCTGTATTCTTTTTTTAATCTATTGTAAACTGGACTTGGACCTAAGTTTACCTTTTTTGACTCTACTTTAAACCGTGCCTATCGCTATTCTTTTAATCTATTATAAACTGGACTTGGACCTAAGTTTACCTTTTTGACTCTACTTTTAAACCGTGATCGCTATTTTTTTAATCTATTGTAAACTGGACTTGGACCTAAAGCCTATCCTTTTATTCTATTTTTAATCTATTGTAAACTGACTTGGACCTAAGTTTACCTTTTTTGACTCTACTTTAAACCGTGCCTATCGCTATTCTTTTTAATCTATTGTAAACTGGACTTGGACCTAAGTTTACCTTTTGACTCTTACTTTAAAACCGTGCCTATCGCTATTTTTTTTAATCTATTGTAAACTGGACTTGGACCTAAGTTTACCTTTTGACTCTACTTTAAACCGTGCCTATCGCTATTCTTTTTTTAATCTATTGTAAACTGGACTTGGACCTAAGTTTACCTTTTTGACTCTACTTTAAACCGTTCTATCGCTATTCTTTTGAAATCTATTGTAAACTGGACTCTTCTACTTGACCTTTTTTTTAATTGTTTACCTTACCTTTTTGACTTACTTTAAACCGTGCCTATCGCTATTCTTTTAATCTATTGTAAACTGGACTTGACCTAAGTTTACCTTTTTTTGACTCTACTTTTAAACTGTGCCTATCGCTATTCTTTTTAAATCTATTGAAAACTGGACTTGGACCAAGTTTACCTTTTTTGACTCTACTTTAAACTGTGCCTATCACTATTCTTTTTTTAATCTATTGTAAACCGGACTTGACCCTAAGTTTACCTTTTTTGACTCTTACTTTAAACCGTGCTCATTTTATTCTTTTTAATCTATTAAACTGGACTTGGACCTATGTTTTACCTTTTTTGACTCTACTTCAAACTGTGCCTATCGTTATTCTTTAATCTATTGTAAAATGACTTGGACCTAAGTTTACTCTTTTTGACTTACTTTAAATGTGCTCATCGCTATTCTTTAAATCTATTTTGGATTTTAAACCTTTTTTGACTCGACTTAAACGCCTATCGCTATTCTTTTAAATCTATTGAAACTGGACTCTGTAACTGGACTTGACTTGACCTAAAACCGTGTTTATTCTTTTTAATTTTTGACTGGACCTAAGTTTATTTTTGAAACCGTGCCTATCGCTATTCTTTTTAATCTATTGTAAACTGGACTTGGACCTAAGTTTAGTTTTTTTGACTCTATTTTTAAACCGTGCCTATCGCTATTCTTTTTTAATCTATTTAAACTGACTTGGACCTAAATTTACCTTTTTTTTGACTCGATTTTAAACCGTGACTATCGCTTTTCCATTTTTAATCTATTCTTAAACTGGACTTGACCTAAGTTTACCTTTTTTGACTCTACTTTAAACCGTGCCTATCGCTATTATTCTTTTAATCTATGACTTGGACCTAAGTTTACCTTTTTTGACTCTACTTTAAACCGTGACTATCGCTATTCTTTTTAATCTAAAATGGATTGTAAACTGGACTTGGACCTAAGTTTACCTTTTGACTCTACTTTAAACCGTGCCTATCGCTATTCTTTTTAATCTATTGTAAACTGGACTTGGACCTAAGTTTACCTTTTTTGACTCTACTTTAAACCGTGCCTATCGCTATTCTTTTAATCTATTGTAAACTGGACTTGGACCTAAATTTTTTCCGATTTTTGACTATCGCCATTCTTTTTCTTTAAACCGTGACCTATCGCTATTCTTTTTAATCTATTGTAAACTGGACTTGGACCTAAGTTTACCTTTTGACTCTACTTTAAACCGTGCCTATCGCTATTCTTTTTTTTAATCTATTGTAAACTGGACTTGGACCTAAATTTACCTTTTTTGACTCTACTTTAAACCGTGCCTATCGCTTTATTCTTTGTAATTTTTAATCTATTGTACTTTAAACCGTGTCTATGACTTGTCTGGACTTGGACCTAAATTCTTTAAACTGTGCCTATCGCTTTTTTGATTGTAAACTGGACTTGGACCTAAACCTTTTTGACTCTATCGCTATTCTTTATTCTTTTTAATCTATTGTAAACTGGACTTGGACCTAAGTTTACCTTTTTTGACTCTACTTTAAACTGTGCCTATCACATTATTCTTTTTTAATCTATTGTAAACTTGACTTAGACCTAAGTTTACTCTTTTTGACTCTACTTTAAACTGTGCCTATCGCTATTCTTTTTTTAATCTATTGTAAAACTGACTTGGACCTAAGTTTAATTTTTTTGACTCTACTTTAAACCGTGCCTTATCGTATTATTCTTTTTTAATCTATTGTAAACTGACTTGACCTAAGTTTACCTTTTTGACTCTTACTTTAAACCGTGCCTATCACATTCTTTTTAATCTATTGTAAACTGACTTGACCCAAGTTTTTCACTTTTTTGACTCCCCATTTTAAACCGTGCCTATCGCTATTCTTTTTTTTAATCTATTGTAAACTGACTTGACCTAAGTTTACCTTTTTGACTCAACTTTAAACCGTGCCTATCATTATTCTTTTTAATCTATTGTAAACTGGACTTAGACCTAAGTTTCACTCTTTTTGACTCTACTTTAAATTGTGCATATCACTATTCTTTTAATCTATTGTAAACTGGACTTGGACCTAAGTTTACCTTTTTGACTCTACTTTAAACCGTGCCTATCGCTATTCTTTTTAATCTATTGTAAACTGGACTTGGACCTAAGTTTACCTTTTTTGACTCTACTTTAAACTGTGCCTATCGCTATTCTTTTTTTTAATCTATTGTAAACTGAATTTGACCTAAACCTTTTTGTTTAAAACTGTGCCTATTTTCTTTAATCTATTGTAAATTGGATTCTGACCTTGGCTTACCTTTTGAATCCATTTAAACTGTGCCTATTATTTTTTAATCTATTGTAAACTGGACTTGACCTAAGTTTACCTTTTTTTTGACTCTATTTTAAACCGTGCCTATCGCTATTCTTTTTAATCCATTGTAAACCGGACTTGGACCTAAGTTTATTTTTTTGACTCTACTTTTTAAACCGTGCCTATCGCTATTCTTTTTTTTAATCTATTGTAAATGGACTTGGACCTAAGTTTACCTTTTTTGACTCTTACTTTAAACTGTGCCTATCGCTATTCTTTTTTTTTTAATCCATTGTAAACTGGACTTGGACCTAAGTTTACTTTTTTTTGACTCAGACTTTAAACCGTGCTTATCTTATTATTTTTTAAATCTATTGAAAACGGACTTGGACCTAAGTTTACCTTTTTGACTCTACTTTAAACTGCAGCCTATCGCTTTTTTTTTTAATTAATTGTAAACTGGACTTGGACCTAAGTTTACCTTTTTTGACTCTACATTTAAACCGTGCCTATCGCTATTCTTTTTAATCTATTGTAAACTGATTTAGACCTGGTTTACCTTTTTTTTTGACTTCATTTTAAACCGTGCCTATTGTTATTCTTTTTAATCTATTGTAAACTGACTTGACCTGTTTACCTTTTTTTGACTCTACTTAAAACTGTGCCTATCGCTATTCTTTTTTTAATCTATTGTAAACTGGACTTGGACCTAAGTTACCTTTTTACTCTCTTTTTTGATTCTTTTTTTTACTTTGTAAACTGGACTTAGACCTAAGTTTACCGACTCTATTCTATTTTTTTTAATCTATTGTAAACTGGACTTGGACCTAAGTTTACCTTTTTGACTCTACTTTAAACCGTGCCTATATCGCTATTCTTTTTTAATCTATTGTAAACTGGACTTCTGGACCTAAGTTTTACCTTTTTTGACTCTACTTTAAACCGTGCCTATCGCTATTCTTTTTAATCATTGTAAACTGGACTTGGACCTCAGTTTACCTTTTTTTGATCATTTCTTTAAACCGTGCTTATCGCTATTCTTTTTAATCTATTGTAAACTGGACTTGGACCTAAAGTTTACCTTTTTGACTCAACTTTAAACCGTGCCTATCGCTATTCTTTTAATTTAATTGACTTGGACCTAAAGTTGACCTTTTGACTCTACTTTAAACCGTTTACTATTCTTTTTAATCTATTGTAAACTTTAACTTGGACCTAAGTTTTTTGAATCTATAAACCAATACTATTCTTTTTTTTAATCTATTGTAAAATGGACTTGGACCCAAGTTTACCTTTTTGACTCTGACTTTAAACCGTGCCTATCGCTATTATTTTTAAATCTATTGAAAACGGACTTGGACCTAAATTTTTACCTTTTTTTGACTATATTTATTCTTTTTAACTTTAAACCGTGCCTATCATTGCCTGTCGCTATTCTTTTTTAATCTATTGTAAACTGGACCTTGACCTAAGCCGTGCTATTATTCTTTTTTTTTCCCTTGGACTTTAAACCGTGCTTAACGTGCCTATTATTTTTTAATCTATTGTAAACTGGACTTGGACCTAAGTTTACCTTTTTTGACTCTACTTTAAACCGTGCCTATCGCTATTCTTTTTAATCTATTGTAAACTGGACTTGGACCTAAGTTTACCTTTTTTTGACTCTACTTTAAACCGTGCCTTATCGCTATTCTTTTAATCTATTGTAAACTGGACTTGGACCTAAGTTTACCTTTTTTTGACTCTATTTAAAAACCGTGCCTATCGCTATTCTTTTTTTAATCTATTGTAAACTGGACTTGGACCTAAGTTTACCTTTTTTGCTCTACTTTAAACCGTGCCTATTTTATTCTTTTTAATCTATTTGTAAACTGGACTTGGACCTAAGTTTTACCTTTTTTGATCTCTACTTTAAACCATTGTAAACTTATCGCCTATATCCTTTATTCTTTTATTATAAACTGGACTTTTTTTTTTAATCTAAACCATTTCTCGCTATTCTTTTAATCTATTGTAAACGCTGGACTTGGACCTAAGTTTACCTTTTTTTTGACTCTACTTTAAACCGTGCCTATCGCTATTCTTTTTTAATCTATTGTAAACTTTTTGGACTTGGACCTAATTTTACCTTTTTTGACTCTATTTTTAAACCGTGCCTATCTTTATTCTTTTTTAATCTATTGTAAACTGGACTTGGACCTAATTTTACCTTTTTGACTCTACTTTAAACCGTGCCTAATGCTATTCTTTTTAATCTATTGTAAACTGACTTGGACCTAAGTTTACCTTTTTGACTCTACTTTAAACCGTGACTATCGCTATTCTTGTAATCTGTTGTAAACTGGACTTGACCTAAGTTTACCTTTTGACTCGACTTTAAACCGTGCCTATCGCTATTCTTTTAAATCTATTGAAAACTGGACTTGGACCTAAGTTTACCTTTTTTTGACTCTACTTTTTAAACCGTGCCTATCGCTATTCTTTTTTTTAATCTATTGTAAACTGGACTTGGACCTAAGTTTATTTTTTTTGACTCTACTTTTAAACCGTGCTATCGCTATTCTTTTTAATCTATTGTAAACTGGACTTGGACCTAAGTTTATTTTTTGACTCCATTTTAAACGTGCCTATCGCTATTCTTTTTTAAATCTATTGTAAACTGGACTTGGACCTGTTGACCTTTTTGACTCTACTTTTAAACCGTGCCTATCGCTATTTCTTTTTTAATCTATTGTAAACTGGACTTGGACCTAAGTTTACCCATTTTGACTCGATTTTAAACCGTGACTATCGCTATACTTTTAATCTATTGCAAACTGACTTTGGACCTAAGTTTTACCTTTTTGACTCGATTTTAAACCGTGACTATCGCTATTCTTTTAATCTATTGTAAACCGGACTTGGACCTAAATTTACCTTTTGACTCTTTTGACCTATATCGCTATTCTTTAAACTGGACTTGCCTATCGCCATTCTTTAAACCGTTTTTCTTTTTTAATTGTAAACTGGACTTGGACCTAAGTTTTTTTTTGACTCTACTTTAAACCGTGCCTATCGCTATTCTTTTGTAATCTACCTTAAACTGGACTTGGACCCAAGTTTGCTTTTTGACTCTATTTTAAACCGTGCCTATCGCTATTCTTTTTTTAATCTATTGTAAACTGACTGACCTAAAGTTACCTTTTTTGACTCTACTTTAAACCGTGACTATCGCTATTCTTTAATCTATTGTAAATGGACTTGGACCTAAATTTACCTTTTGACTTACTTTTTAAAACCGTATTAATGTTATTCTTTAATCTATTAAACTGGACTTGGACCTAATTTTTTTTTTTTTGACTTCATTTTTAAACCAGTTTATCTATTCTTTTTTTTTTTTAATCTATTGTAAACTGGACTTATGCCTCTGTTTACCTTTTTTGACTCTACTTTAAACTGTGCCTATCATATATTTTAATCTATTGTAAACTGACTTGGACCTTGTTTACCTTTTGACTCTATTTTAAACTGTGCCTATCGCTATTCTTTTTTTTTTAATGGACTTGGACCTGGACTTGACCTTTTGGACTCACTTTAAAACCGTGCCTTATTCTTTTAATCTTAATTCATTGTAAACTGACTTGGACCCAGTTTACCTTTTTGACTCTACTTTAAAACCGTGCCCTATCGCTATTATTTTTTTTAATCTATTGTAAACTGGACTTGGACCTGATTTTACCTTTTTGACTCTACTTTAAACCGTGTCTTATATTCTTTTTAATCTATTGTAAACTGGACTTGGACCTAAGTTTTACCTTTTTGACTCTACTTTAAACAAGTGCCTATCGCTATTCTTTAATATATTAAACTGGACTTGACCTAAATTTACCTTTTGACTCGATTTTAAACCGTGACTATCGCTATTCTTTTTAATCTATTGTAAACTGGACTTGGACCTAAGTTTACCTTTTTTGACTCTACTTTTAAACTGTGTCCTTTATTCTTTAATCATTTATGAAAACTATTGGACCTAAGTTTTAATCTATTTTAAACCGTGACTATGCTATTCCTATTGTAAACTGAGCTTGGACCTAAGTTTTTTGACTCTACTTTTAAACCGTGCTTATCTTTATTCTTTTTTAATCTATTTAAACTGGACTTGACCTAGAGTTTACCTTTTTTTTGACTCTACTTTAAACCGTGCCTATCGCTATTCTTTTTAATCTATTGTAACTGGACTTGGACCTAAGTTTACCCTTTTTGACTCTACTTTAAACCGTGTCTATCGCTATTCTTTTTAATCTATTGTAAACTGACTTGGACCTGAAGTTTAAACCTTTTGACTCTACTTTAAACCGTGCCTATCGCTATTCTTTTTTAATCTATTGTAAACTGGACTTGGACCCTAAGTTTACCTTTTTTTGACTCCTTTTAAACCGTGACTATCCTTTTTTAATCTATTGTAAACTGGACTTGACCTAAGTTTACCTTTTTGACTCTACTTTTAACCGTCTTTCGCTATTCTTTTAAATCTATTGTAAACTGGACTTGGACCTAAGTTGACCTTTTTGACTCTACTTTAAACTGAATGCCCTATCAGTTTTATTCTTTTTAATCTATTGTAAACTGGACTTGGACCCAATTTTACCTTTTTGACTCTACTTTAAACCGTGCCTATCGCTATTCTTTTTAATCTATTGTAAACTGGACTTGGACCTAAGTTTTACCTTTTTGACTCTATTTTAAAAAACCGTGCCTATCCTTTTATTCTTTTTAATCTATTGTAAACTGGACTTGGACCTAGGTTTACCGTTTTTTGACTCTACTTTAAACCGTGCCTATCGCTATTCTTTTTAATCTATTGTAAACTGGACTTGGACCCTAAATTTACCGATTTTTTTGACTCTACTTTAAACCGTGCCTATCCTTTATTCTTTTTAATCTATTGTAAACTGGACTTGGACCTAATTCCTTTTACCTTTTTTCACTATTTTTTGCCTGTCATGTGTCTATTATTCTTTTAAATAATTTTGTAAACTGGACTTGGACCTAAGTTTACCTTTTTGACTCTACTTTTAAACATTGCCTGACCTAAATCTTTGTAAACTGGACTTGGGCCTTAGTTTTTAAACTCGATTTTTTAAGCCATGACTATTATTTTTAATCTATTGTAAACTGGACTTGGACCTAAGTTTATTTTTTTTGACTCTACTTTAAACCGTGCCTATCCTTTATTCTTTTTAATCTATTGTAAACTGGACTTGGACCTAAGTTTACCTTTTTGACTCTACTTTAAACCGTGCCTACTATTCTTTAATCTGTATAAACTGGACTGGACCTAAGTTTTGCAGCTCTACTTTAAACCGTGCCTCCTTTATTCTTTTTAATCCTATTTATAAACTGGACTTGGACCCTAAGTTTTACCTTGCAGCTCTACTTTAAACAATGCCTATCACTATTCTTTTTAATCTGTATAAGCTAGACTTGAACTAAATTTGACTCTACTTTAAAACCGTTTCTCGCTATTTCTTTTTAATCTATTGTAAACTGGACTTAGACCTAAATTTCACTTTTTGACTCTACTTTAAACCATTGCATATCGTTATTCCTTTTTAATCTATTGTAAACTAGACTTGGACCTAATTTTACCTTTTGACTCTACTTTAAACCGTGCCTATCGCTATTCTTTTTTAATCTATTGTAAACTGACTTGAGCCCAGTTTTACCTTTTTGACTCTACTTTAAACCGTGCCTATCCTTTATTCTTTTTAATCTATTGTAAACTGGACTTGGACCTAAGTTTACCTTTTTGACTCTACTTTTAAACCGTGCCTATCGCTATTCTTTTTAAATCTATTGTAAACTGGACTTGGACCTAAATTTGCCTTTTGACTCCTTTAAAGTTTCGCTATTCTTTTTAATCTATTACTTTTTAAACCGTGACTCTTTATCATTATTCTTTTTTAATCTATTGTAAACTGGACTTGGACCTAAGTTTACCTTTTTTGACTCTACTTTTAAACCTGGTGCCTATCGCTATTCTTTATTCTTTTTAATCTATTGTAAACTGGGACTTGGACCTAAGTTTACCTTTTTTGACTCTACTTTTTAAACCGTGCCTATCGCTATTCTTTTTTAATCTATTGTAAACTGGACTTGGACCTAAGTTTACCTTTTTTTGACTCTACGATTTTTAAACCGTGACTATCGTTATTCTTTTTAATCTATTGTAAACTGGACTTGGACCTAAGTTTACCTTTTTCCTCTACTTTAAACTGTGCCTATCGCTATTCTTTTTAATCTATTGTAAACTGGACTTAGACCTAAGTTTTACCTTTTTTTTTGACTCTACTTTAAACCCGTGCTTTTCTTATTCATTTTTTAATCTATTGTAAACTGGACTTGGACCTAAGTTTACCTTTTTGAATCTACTTTAAAACCGTTGCCTATCGCTATTCTTTTTTTTAATCTATTGTAAACTGGACTTGGACCTAAGTTTACCTTTTTTGACTCTATTTTAAAACCGTGCCTATCTATTCTTTTTTTTTAATCTATTGTAAACTGACTTGGACCTAAGTTTTACCTTTTTGACTCTACTTTAAACCATGCCTATTGCTATTCTTTTTAATCTATTGTAAACTGGACTTAGACCTAAGTTTACTTTTTGACCCTACTTTAAAACGTACCTATCACTATTCTTTTTAATCTATTTGTAAACTGGACTTGGACCTAAGTTTACCTTTTTTTTGACTCTACTTTAAACCGCTTATCGCTATTCTTTTTTTTAATCTATTGTAACTGATTCTGGATCTATAAGTTTATTTTTTTGACTTCATTTAAACTGTGCCTATCGCTATTATTTTTAATCTATTAAAACTGGACTTGACCTAAGCCACCTTTTTTTTTTGACTCTTACTTTAAACTGTGTATATCGTTATTCTTTTAATCTATTGTAAACTGGACTTGGACCTAAGTTTACCTTTTTGAATCTACTTTAAAACCGTGTTTATCACATTCTTTTTAATCTATTGGTAAACTGGATCACTTCCAAGTTTACCTTTTTGACCCCCACTTTAAACTGTGCTTATTCGCTATTCTTTTTTTTTCCGATAATCTTTTTTTGATTGCACTTTAAACTGACTTGACTTTTTTTTTTTACTATTGTTTTGGACCTGTTACATTTTTTTTTAAACCGTGCTTATCGCTATTCTTTTAATCTATTATAAATGGACTTGGACCTTGCTTACCTTTTTTTGACTTCCATTTTTTAAACCGTGACTATCAGTTATTCTTTTTAATCTATTGTAAATGGACTTGGACCTAAATTTGCCTTTTTCTCCATTTTAAACTGCTTCTATCGCTATTCTTTTAATCTATTGTAAACCGACTTGGACCTAAGTTTACCTTTTTTTGACTACTTTAAACCATGCCTATCGCTATTCTTCTTTTTTAATCTATTTAAACTGACTTAGACCTGTGCTTACTCTTTTGGCTCTACTTTAAACCGTGCCTATTGCCATTTTTTAATCTATTTAAACTGGACTTGGACCTAAGTTTTACTTTTTTTGACTCTACTTTAAACCGTGCCTATCGCTATTCTTTTTTTTTATTCTAAGCCTTTGACTTGGACCAAGTTTACCTTTTTTTTGACTCTACTTTTAAACCGTGCCCTATCCGCTATTCTTTTAAATCTATTGAAAACTGGACTTTGGGACCTAAGTTTACCTTTTTTGACTCTACTTTAAACCGTGCCTATCGCTATTCTTTTAATCTATTGTAAACTGGACTTGGACTAAGTTTTTTTGACTCTACTTTAAACCGTGCCTATCGGCTATTCTTTTTTTAATCTATTGTAAACCTGACTTGGACCTAAGTTTACCTTTTGACTCTACTTTAAACCGTACCCTATCACTATTCTTTTTAATCTATTGTAAACTGGACTTTGACTCTAAGTTTTACCTTTTTTTAATCTACTTTAAACTGTGTTTATCGCTATTTTTTTAATTCATTGTAAACTGGACTTGGGACCTAAGTTTACCCTTTTGACTCTACTTTAAACCGTGAGTTTTCGCTATTCTTTTTTAATCTATTGTAAACTGACTTGGACCCAAGTTTATTTTTTGACCTTACTTTTAAACCGTGACTATCGTTATTCTTTTAATCTATTGTAACCTGGACTTGGACCTGTTTACCTTTTTTTGACTCCACTTAAACCGTGCCTATCGCTATTCTTTTTTTAATCTATTAAACTGACTTATACCCAATTACCTTTTTTGACTTTACTTTAAACCGTTTCTTATCGCTATTCTTTTTTTAATCTATTGTAAACTGGACTTGGGACCGTTTTTCACCTTTTGACCTTTTAAACCGTGCCTATCGCTATTCTTTTTTTAATCTATTGTAAACTTTTGACCTCTACTTTTTTTTACTTTTAAACCGTGTCTTATCGTTTTTTTTTAAATCTATTGTAAAATGGACTTGGACCTAAGTTTACTTTTTGACTCTATTTTAAACCGTGCATATCATTATTCTTTTAATCTATTGTAAACTTGGACTTTTGACTCCTTTAAACCATTGCTATCTTTATTCTTTTTGACTCTGGACTTAACCTAAGTTTACCTTTGACTCTACTAAGCATAATTCATTTTTTTAATCTATTGTAAACTGGACTTGGACCTTGTTCACTATTGCTATCGCTATTCTTTTTGACTTGGACTTCCCATTTTTCTTTTGACTCTACTTTAAACCGTGCCTATCACTATTCTTTTTAATCCTAAATGGACTTGGACCTATTACCTTTTTTCTTTAAACCGTGCCTATCGCTTTCTTCGCAATCTGTTAAACTGGACTTGACCTGTTGACCTTTTTTTTTAAACCGTGATCGCTATTCTTTTTAATCTGTTTTAACCTAAGTTTACCTTTTGACTCTATAAACCGCTATTATTCTTTTTAATCTATTGTAACTGGACTTGGACCTAAGTTTACCTTTTGACTTACTTTAAACCGTGCCTATTGTTATTCTTTTTTTAATCTATTGTAACTGGACTGGACCTGTTTCTTTTTTGACTTCATTTTTAAACCGTGCTTATCGCTATTCTTTTTAATCTATTAAACTGGACTTAGACCTAAGTTTATTTTTTTTTTTTTAAAAATTTAAACTGTGTTTATCGTTATTCTTTTTAATCTATTGTAAACTGGACTTGGACCTAAATTTACCTTTTTGACTTCTACTTTAAACTGCATATTTCGTTATTTTTAATTCATTGTAAACTGGACTTGACCTAAGTTTTCATCTTTTTTTGACTCGATTTTAAACCGTGCTTATCGCTATTTTTTTTAATCTATTTAAACTGGACTTGGACCTAAATTTACCTTTTTGACTTACTTTAAACCGTGCTTCATCGCTATTCTTTTTTTTAATCTATTGTAAACTGACTTGGACCTAAGTTTACTTTTTTGATTTGATTAAAACCGTGACTATCGTTATTCTTTAATCTATTGTAAACTGGACTTGGACCTAATTTTTTACTCTACTTTAAACCGTTTATCGCTATTCTTTTTAATCTATTTAAACTGAACTTGGACCTAAGTTTACCTTTTGACTCGCACAAACCGTGCCTGTCGCTATTCTTTTACTTAAACTATTGGACCTAAGTTTACCTTTTGCTCTTCATTAAGCATACTATTCTTCTTTTAATCTATTGCCTAAACTTTTTGGACTTGGACCTAATCTATTATAAACTGGACAGATTTCATTTTTTTGACTCTACTTTAAACTGTGCCTATCACTATTCTTTTTAATCTATTGTAACTGGACTTGGACCTAAGTTTACCTTTTTGACTCTACTTTAAACCGTGCCTATCGCTATTATTCTTTTAATCTATTGTAAACTGGACTTGACCTAAGTTAATGACTCTTTTTGACTCTTTTATCTTTAAACTGAACTTTGGACCTAAGTTTACCTTTTACTCTACTTTAAGTAAGTTATTCTTTTAATCTATTGAAACCGGACTTTGACCCAAGCTTACCTTTTTTGACTTTTACTTAAACCGTGCCTATCGCTATTCTTTAATCTATTGTAAACTGGACTTGGACCTAAGTTTACCTTTTTGACTTACTCTTTAAACCGTGTTTATCGTTATTCTTTTTTATTGTAACTAACTTAATCTAGTTTCTTACTCTTTTTGCACTCTACTTTTAAACCGTGCATATCGTTATTCTTTTTTAATCTATTTAAACTGACTTTGACCCAAATTTGCTTTTTTGACTCTATTTTTAAACCGTTTATCTATTCTTTTTAATCTATTGTAAATTGACTTGACCTAAAGTTTACCTTTTGCCTACATTCTTTTTACCCCCTACTATTTTTTTAAACTCTACTTTAAACCGTGCCTATCGCTATTTTTTTAATCTATTGTAAACTGGACTTGGACCTAAGTTTCATCTTTTTGATCACTTTTAAACCGTGCCTATCGCTATTCTTTTTAAACTATTGCCTGGACTTGGACCCTATTTTTGACTCTTTTTAAACCGTGCCTATCGCTATTCTTTTTAAATTGTAAACTGGTTTGGACCCTAAGACCTTTTTGACTCTACTTTAAACCGTGCCTATCGCTATTCTTTTTATCTTTTTGACTTGGACCTAAGTTTAATTTTTTTTGACTCTACTTTAAACCAAATTTATCCTTATTCTTTTTAATCTATTGTAACTGGACTTGGACCTAAGTTTACCTTTTGACTCTACTTTAAACCGTGCCTATCGCCATTATTTTTTTAATCTATTGTAAACTGGACTTGGACCTAAGTTGCTTTTTTGACTCTGCTTTAAACCGTGCCTATCGTATTCTTTTTAATCTATTGTAAACTGGACTTGGACCTAAGTTTACCTTTTGACTTTCGTGCCTATCCTTTAAAATCTATTGTAAACTAGACTTGGACTATTTTTTCGCTATTTTTTTTTTAATCTATTGTAAACTGGACTTGGACCTAAGTTTACCATTTTTGACTCAATCTATTTTAAAACCCATGCTTTACCTTTTTGACTTTTTAATCTATTGTAAATCTATTGACTTGGACCTAAGTTTTACCTTTTTTGACTCGATTTTAAACCGTGCCTATCTAAGTTTACATAGGCTCTATTCTTTAATTCTATCTTGTAAACTGGACTTGGACCTAAGTTTACCTTTTTTTTTGACTCTACTTACTAAACCGTGCTTGGACCTATCGACTCTATTGAAAACCGTTTTTTAATCTTTTGTAAACTGGACTTGGACCTAAGTTTACCTTTTGACTCTACTTTAAACCGTGCCTATCGCTATTCTTTTTTAAATGGTAATCTATAAACTGGACTTGGACCTAAGTTTTACCTTTTACTCCTTTTTGACTCTTTTTAATCTTTAAACCGTGACTATCGCTATTCTTTTTTAATCTATTGTAAAATGACTTGGACCTAAGTTTACCTTTTTTTGACTTACTTTTTAAACTGTGCCTATCGCTATCTTTTAAATTCATTGTAAACCGGACTTGGACCCTGCTTACCTCCTTTTGAATCTACTTTTAAACTGTGCTTATCGCTATTCTTTTTAATCTATTGTAAACTGACTTGGACCCAAGTTTACCTTTTTTTTGACTCTACTTAAACTGTGCCTATCGCTATTCTTTTTTTAATCTATTATAAAATGACTTGGACCTAAGCTTTCTTTTGACCTTACTTTAAACCGTGACTATCGCTATTCTTTTTTAATCTATTAAAATGGACTTGGACCTAAGTTTACCTTTTTTGACTCGACTTTAAACTGTGCTTTATCGCTATTCTTTTTTTTTTAAATCTATTGAAAACTGGACTTGGACCCTGTTACCTTTTTGACTCTACTTTTAAACTGTGCTTATCGCTATTTTTTTTAATCGACAAACGGGACTTGGACCTAAGTTTACCTTTTTTTGACTTACTTTAAAACCGCGCCTATCGTTATTCTTTTTTAATCTGTAAACTGGACTTGGACCCAAGTTTACCTTTTTTTTGACTCTACTTTAAACCGTACCCTATCGCTATTTTTTAATCTATTGTAAACTGGACTTGACCTAAGTTTACCTTTTGACTCTACTTTAAACCGTGCCTATCGCTATTCTTTTTAATCTATTGTAAACTGGACTTGGAATTTCAGTTTACCTTTTTTGACTCTTTTTAAACCGTGCCTATCACTATTCTTTTTAATCTATTGTAAACTGGACTTGGACCCTGTTTACCTTTTTGGCCTACTTTAAACCGTGCCTATCGCTTTATTCTTTTTTTAATCTATTGTAAACTGACTTGAACCTAAGTTTACCTTTTTGACTCTACTTTTAAACTACGTGCCTATCTTTATTCTTTTTAATCTATTGTAAACTGACTTGGACCTAAGTTTACCTTTTTTTGACTCAACTTAAACCGTGCTATCATTGCTAGTTTTTTAATCTACGTAAACTGGACTTGGACCTAAGTTTACCTTTTTTTGACTCTACTTTAAACCGTGCCCTATCCTATTCTTTTTTAAACTGGATTGTAAACTGGACTTGAACCTACAACCGTGTTTACCTATTCTTTTAATCTATTGTAAGCAGACTTTTTTACCTTTTTTGACTTTTTAAAACCGTAGACTATCGCTATCTTCTTTTAATCTATTGTAAACTGACTTGGACCTAAGTTTATTTTTTTGACTCTACTTTAAACCGTGTTTATCATATTTTTTTTTTAATCTATTTAAACTGACTTGACCTACTTTTTGACTCTACTTTTTTAAACCGTTTTTTTGACTCTAAACTGGACTTAAACCGTGCTTTTTTATCGCTATTTTTTTAATCTATTGTAAACTGGACTTGGACCAAGTTTACCTTTTTTTGCCTATCCTATTTTTTTTAAACCGTGACTTCCCTAAGTTATTTTTTTTTGACTCTACTTTAAACCGTGCCTATCACTATTCTTTTTAATCTATTGTAAACTGGACTTGGACCTAAGTTTACATTTTTTTTTCTACTTTAAACCGTGCCTATCGCTATTCTTTTTAATCTATTGTAAACTGGACTTGGACCTAAGTTTACCTTTTGTCCTCTTTTTGCCTATCGCTATTCTTTTTAATCTGTTGTAAATGGACCTAATTTTTACCATTTTTTTGACTCTACTTAAATTCGCTATTTTTTTAATCTATTGTAAACTGGACTTGGACCTAAGTTTACTTTTTTGAATCTACTTTAAACCGTGCTTATCGCTATTCTTTTTTAATCTATTATAAACTGACTTGGTTCAGTTTACCTTTTGACTTTTTGACTGCCTGTCCTATTCTTTTTGTCTATTGTAAATTGTAAACTGACTTTTGCCTATTCTTTTAAATCTATTTAAACTGACTTGGACAGTTTGCCTTTTTTTTTTTTACTATTCTTTTATCTTTAAACTGGACTTGGACCGTTTACCTTTTTGACTCTACTTTAAATCGTCGTTATTCTTTTTAATCCATTGTAACAGGACTTGGACCTAAGTTTACCTTTTTGACTTACTTTAAACCGTGACTATCGCTATTCTTTTTTTAATCTATTGTAAACTGGACTTGGACCTAAGTTTACCTTTTTTTGACTCTACTTCTTTAAACCGTGCCTATCATTATTCTTTTAATCTATTGCAAACTGGACTTGACCTAAGTTTATTTTTTTGGCTCACTTTAAACCGTTTCGCTATTCTTTTTTAATCTATTTAAACTGGACTTGGACCTAAGTTTTGCAGCTCTACTTTAAACCGTGCCTATCGCTATTCTTTTTAATCTATTGTAAACTGGACTTGGACCTAAGTTTACTTTTTTGACTCTGACTTTAAACCGTGCCTATCGCTATTCTTTTTTTCTATTGTAAACTGGACTTGGACCTAAGTTTACCTTTTTTGACTTTTTAAACTGTGCCTATCCTATTCTTTTAAACTATTGTGCTGACTATCGCCTATTACCTTTTTTAATTTTCTATTGTAAATTCTTTTAATCTATTGTAAACTGACTTTTTAAGTTTTTTTTGACTCATTTTAAACCATTGCCTATCGCTATTCTTTTTTAATCTATTGTAAACTGGACTTGACCTAAGTTTACCTTTTTTTGACTCTATTTTAAACCGTGCCTATCGCTATCTTTTTATTTTTTTTAATCTATTGTAAACTGGACTTGGACCTAAGTTTTTTTTTGACTCTACTTTAAACCATGCCTATCGCTATTACTTTTAATCTATTGTAAACTGACTTTGGACCTAAGTTTACCTTTTGACTCCTACTTTAAACCAGGATTTGTTGCTATTCTTTTAATCTATTGTAAACTGGACTTGGACCTAAGCTTACCTTTTGAATCTATTTTAAACCCGCTATCCTTTAATTCTTTTTAATCTATTGCTTTTTTGGACTTGGACCTAAGTTTTTTTGACTCTACTTTAAACTGTCCTTCTTCTTTTTAATCTATTGTAAACTGGACTTGGACCCAAATTCTACCTTTTTGACTTTTACTTTAAACCGTGCCTATCGCTATTCTTTGTAATCATTAAACTGACTTGGACCTGGTTTACCTTTTTGACTCTACTTTAAACCGTGTCTATCGCTATTCTTTTTAATCTATTGTAAACTGGACTTGGACCTGTTTTACCTTTTGACTCTACTAAACCGTGCCTCATCGCTATTCTTTTTAATCTATTAAACTGGGACTTGGACCTAAATTTATTTTTTTTGTCTACTTTAAACCGTGACTATCGCTATTCTTTTTAATCTATTGTAAATGGACTTGACCTAAGTTTTTTTTTTGACTCTCTACTTTAAACCGTGCCTATCGCTATTCTTTTTAATCTATTGTAAACTGGACGAACCCTGTTGACCTTTTTGACTCTACTTTAAACCGTGCCTATCGCTATTCTTTTTAATCTATTGCTGGACTTGGACCTAAGTTTAATTTCTATTTTAAACCGTGCCTATCGCTATTCTTTTTAATCCATTGCAAACTGGACTTGGACCTAAGTTTTACCTTTTGACTCTACTTTAAACCGTGCCTATCAATCTTCTTTTTAATCTATTGTACTGGACTTGGACCTAATTTTTTTTAAACTGTGCTTATGCTATTCTTTTTTTAATCTATTGTTGACTTGGACCCTAAGTTTTACCTTTTTTTGACTCTCTACTTTAAACCGTGCCTATCCTTTATTCTTTTTAATCTATTGTAAATGGACTTGGACCTGCTTTCACCTTTTTGACTTTACTTTAAACCGTGCTTGTCGCTATTCTTTTTAATCTATTGTAAACTGGACTTGGACCTAAGTTTGTATTTTTTGACTCTATTATTAAACCGTGACTATATAAGCCATATTATTTTTAATCTATTGTAAACTGGACTTGACCTGTTTTACCTTTTTTTGACTTACTTTTTAAACCGTGCCTATCGCTATTCTTTTTAATCTATTGTAAACTGGACTGGACCTAAGTTTACCTTTTTGGACTCTATTTAAACCGTGCCTATCTCGCTATTCTTTTAATCTATTGTAAACTGGACTTGGACCTAAGTTTACTTTTTTTTGACTCTACTTTTAAACCGTGTCTATCGCTATTTTTTTAATCTATTGTAAACTGGACTTGGACCCAAGTTTACCTTTTTGACTCTCTATTTAAACCGTGCCTATCGCTATTCTTTTTAATCTATTGTAAACTGGACTTGGACCTAAGTTTTTTGACTCTACTTAAACCGTGCCTATCGCTATTCTTTTTAATCTATTGTAAAATGGACTTGACCTAAGTTTACCTTTTTGACTCTACTTTAAACCGTGCCTATCGTTATTCTTTTAATCTATTGTAAACTGGATTGGACCTAAACTTTTGACTCTACTTTTTGGATGCCTAAGTTTTCTTTTTTTGTTATAAACTCTTGATTTTTAAACTATTTTGACTCTACTTTCGCTATTCTTTTTAATCTATTGTAAACTGGACTTGGACCTTGTTTACCTTTTGACTCTATTTTAAACCGTGACTATCGCTATTTTTTTAATCTATTGTAAACTGACTTGGACCTAAGTTTACCTTTTGACTCTTTTTTAAACCGTGCCTATCGCTATTCTTTTTTAATCTATTGTAAACTGGACTTGGACCTAAGTTTACCTTTTTGACTTTTTTTTAAACCGTGTCTATCGCTATTCTTTTTTAATCTATTGTAAACTGGACTTGGACCCAAGTTTACCTTTTTGACTCTACTTTAAACCGTGACTATCGCTATTCTTTTTTAATCTATTGTAAACTGGACTTGGACCTAAATTACAATTTTTTGACTCTACTTTTAAACCGTGCCTATCGCTATTCTTTTTAATCTATTGTAAACTGGACTTGGACCTAAGTTTACCTTTTTTGACTCTATTTTAAACCGTGACTATCGCTATTTTTTTAATCTATTGTAAACTGGACTTGGACCTAAGTTTACCTTTTGACTCTACTTTAAACTGTGCCTATCGCTATTTTTTTAATCTATTGTAAACTGGACTTGACCTAAATTTGCTTTTTTGACTCTACTTTTTTTTTTCGCTATTTAATCTATTTTTTTCTTTTTTGACTCTACTTTAAACCGTGTCTATCGCTATTCTTTTTTTAATCTATTGTAAACCGGACTTGGACCTAAATTCCGTTTTTTGACTTACTTTAAACCGTGCCTATCGCTATTTTTTTAATCTATTGTAAACTGGACTTGGACCTAAGTTTACCTTTTTGACTCTTATTTTTAAACCGTGACTATCGCTATTCTTTTTTTAATCTATTGTAAAATGGATTGGACCTAAGTTTAATTTTTTGACTTGACTTACTTTAAACCGTGCCTTACTATTTTTTAAATCTATTGTAAAACTGGACTGTTGACCTTGACCTTTTAAAATTTTTGACTTTTTTTTTCCCCACTTTTAAAACTGTGCTTATCGCTATTCTTTTTAATCTATTGTAAACTGACTTGGACCTGTTTACCTTTTTTGACTCTACTTTTAAACTGTGTTTTATCGCTATTTTTTTAATCTATTGTAAACTGGACTTTTAAATTCTGCTTTTTTGACTCTTATTTTAAACCGTGCCTTATTTTTTTTAATCATTGTAAAACTTTAAACCGGACCTTTTAATTCCATTGTAAACTGACTTCTGACCTAAGTTTACTCTTTTTTTTAAACCGTGATCTTATTCTTTTAAACTGTGACTTGGACCTAGTTTACCTTTTTTGACTTTTTAATATCGCTATTTTTTTTTTAATCTATTGTAAACTGGACTTGGACCTAAGTTTACCTTTTTGACTCTATTTTTAAACCCTGCCTATCCGCTATTCTTTTTTTAATCTATTGTAAACTGGACTTGGACCTAAATTTACCTTTTGACTCTACTTTAAACCGTGCCTATCGCTATTCTTTTAATCTATTGTAATTGACTTGGACCTAAACTTTGATTTTGTGCCTATCCTATTTCTTTTTAATTTTTTTTTGACCTTTTTTGACTCTACTTTTAAACCGTGCCTATCGCTATTCTTTAATCTATTGTAAACTGGACTTGGACCTAAAATTTACCTTTTTTGACTCTATTTTTAAACCGTGCCTATCGCTATTCTTTTTAATCTATTGTAAACTGACTTGGACCTAAGCATTTGCCTTTTTGACTCTCATTTTTAAACCGTGCCTATCGCTATTCTTTTAAATCTATTGTAACCGGACTTGGACCTAAGTTTACCTTTTTTGACTCTACTTTTAAACCGTGCCTATCGCTATTCTTTTTTTAATCTATTGTAAACTGACTTGGACCTAAGTTTACCTTTTGACTCTACATTTAAACCGTGCCTATCGCTATTCTTTTTTTGCAAACTGACTTATTGACTCTACATTAACTGCTATTTTTTTAACTATTGTAAACCTAAGTTTACCTTTTTGACTCTACTTTAAACCGTGCCTATCGCTATTCTTTTTTTAATCTATTGTAAACTGGACTTGCAACCTGATTTACCTTTTTGACTCTACTTTAAACCCTGCCTATCGCTATTCTTTTAATCTATTTAAAACTGGAGACTTGGACCTAAACTGACTTTGACCTATCGCTATTCTTTTTTTTTAATCTATTGTAAACTGGACTTTTGTTCACCTTTTTGACTCGATTTAAAACCGTGCCTATCGTTATTCTTTTTAATCTATTGTAAACTGGACTTGGACCCAAATTTTACCTTTTGACTCTACTTTAAACCGTGCCTATCGCTATTCTTTTAATCTATTGTAAACTGGATTCGGACCTAAATTTACCTTTTTTTGACTTCACTTTTAAACCGTGTCTATCGCTATTCTTTTAAATCTATTTAAACTGGACTTGGACCTAAGCCACTTTTTACCTTTTTTTTTTTTAAACCGTTTGCCTTTTTGATCATTTTAAACCGTCTATTTTTCTTTAATCTATTGTAAAATGGACTTGGACCTAATTTTTACCTTTTGACTCTACTTTAAACCGTGCCTATCGCTATTCTTTTTAATCTATTGTAAAATGGACTTGGACCTAAGTTTACCTTTTTGACTCTACTTTAAACTGTGCCTATCGCTATTCTTTTTTAATCTATTGTAAACTGGACTTGGACCCAAGTTTACCTTTTGACTCTACTTTAAACCGTGCCTATCGCTATTCTTTTTAATCTATTGTAAACTGGACTTGGACCTAAGTTTGTTTTTTGACTCATTATAAACTGGACTTTAAACCATCTATTTAAACCGTTAATTTTTTCTATCTGTGCCTATTATTTTTTTTAATCTATTGTAAACTGGACTTGTACCTAAGTTTTACCTTTTGACTCTATTTTAAACCGTGCCTGTCGCTATTCTTTTTAATCTATTTAAACTGGACTTGGACCTAAGTTTACTTTTTTTTTGACTCTTACCTAAGTTTACCTTTTTAAACCGTGCCTATCGCTATTCTTTTTTTAATCTATTGTAAACTGGACTTGGACCTAAAGTTTTGACCTTTTTGCCTCTCGCATTCTTTGTAATAAACCGACTGACCTAAGTTTATTTTTTGCTTTAAACCGTTCTTTTTAAATCTATTGTAAACTGGACTTGGACCTAAGTTTACCTTTTTTTTTGACTTTACTTTAAACCGTGCCTATCGTTATTCTTTTTTTTTTAATCTATTGTAAACTGGACTTGGACCTAAGCTTTTACCTTTTTTGACTCTACTTTAAACCGTGTCTATCGCTATTCTTTTTAATCTATTGTAAAACTGACCTAAGTTTACCTTTTGACTCTACTGTGCCTTATTCTTTTAATCTATTGTAAACTGACTTGACTCTTTTTGACTCGATTTTAAACCGTGCCTATCGCTATTCTTTTTAATCTATTGTAAACTGGACTTGGACCTAAGTTTACCTTTTGACTCTACTTTAAACCGTGCCTTATCTTTATTCTTTTTAATCTATTTAAACTGGACTTGGACCTTGCTTACCTTTTTGACCTCATTTTAAACTGCAGCTTATCGCTATTCTTTTTACTATTTTTTGACCCTCTTTTTGACTTAAACTGTGCCTATCGCTATTCTTTTTTAATCTATTGTAAACTGGACTTGGACCCAAGCCATACTTTTAAACCTTTTGCTATTCTTTTACATTTAAACCTTGACCTATCGCCATTTTTTGACTCTACTTTAAACCGTGACTATTGTAAAATAAAATGGACTTGGACCCTACCTTTTTTGACTCTTTTTCATCGCTATTCTTTTTTTTTATTTAAACTGGACTTGGACCTAAATTTAATTTTTGATTCTACTTAAACCGTTTTCGCTATTCTTTTTAATCTATTGTAAAAACTTGGACCTTGTTTACCTTTTTGACTCTACTTTAAACTGTGCCTATACTATTTTTTTTTAATCTATTGTAAACTACTTTAAACCTTTTGACTGACTTTAAACCGTGCCTATCGCTTTATTCTTTTTAATCTATTTAAACTGGACTTGGACCTAAGTTTACCTTTTTTGATTTCTACTATTTTTTAAATTGTGCTGACTTATCGCTATTCTTTTAAATCTTTTTTTAATTGTAAACTGGACTTGACCTGCTTATTTACCTTTTTCTATACTTTAAACCGTGCCTATCGCTATTCTTTTTTTAAATCTATTGTAAACTGGACTTGGACCCAAATTTTACCTTTTTTGACTCTACTTTTAAACCGTGCCTATCGCTATTTTTTTTAATCTATTGTAATTGGACTTGGACCTAAGTTTACTTTTTTTGACTCTACTTTTTAAACCGTGACTATCGCTATTTTTTTTAATCTATTGTAAACTGGACTTGGACCTGTTTAGAATTTACCTTTTTTGACTCTACTTTAAACCGTTCCTATAATTTTATTCTTTTAATCTATTGTAAACTGGACTTGGACCTAAATTTGCCTTTTGACTTCATTTTAAACTGTTTTTGACTTTTTTAATCTTTTAAAACTTGTGGACCTTAAGTTTACTTTTTTTGACTATAAACCTTTTTCTTTTAATCTATTGTAAACTGGACTTGGACCTAAATTTACCTTTTTTGACCTTTTGACTTTTAAACCGTGCCTATCGTTATTCTTTTTTAATCTATTGTAAACTGGACTTGGACCTAAATTTACCTTTTTTTTTTTAACCGTGCCTATCGCTATTCTTTTAATCTATTGTAAACTGGACTTGGACCTAAGTTTACCTTTTTGACCTCTACTTTAAACCCCGCCTATCGCTATTTTTTAATCTATTGTAAACTGGACTTGGACTAACCGGTTTATCGCTATTTTTTGACTCTACATTAAACCGTGGACCTATCGTTATTTTTTTAATCTATTATTAAACTGGACTTGGACCTAAATTTGCCTTTTTGACTATTGATTTTAAACCGTGACCTATCGTTATTTATTTTTTAATCTATTGTAAACTGACTTGGACCTAAGTTTACCTTTTTTTGACTCGATCTTTTAAAACTGTGCCTATCGCTATTCTTTTTTAATCTATTGTAAACTGGACTTGGACCTAAGTTTTCACCTTTTGCCTATCGCTATTCTTTTTTACTATTTAAAAACTAAATTTACCTTTTTTGACTCTATTAAAACCCTCATTATTCTTTTTTTTTTTTTTAATCTATTGTAAACTGGAAACCTATGTTTCCTTTTGACTCTACTTTAAACCGTGCCTATCGTTATTCTTTTTAATCTATTGTAAACTGGACTTGGACCTAAGTTTACCTTTTTTTGACTCTACTTTAAACCGTGCCTATCAGTTATTCTTTTAAATCTATTGAAAACTGGACTTGGACCTAAATTTACCTTTTTTTGACTCTACTTTTAAACCGTGCCTTATCGCTATTTTTTTTTTAATCTATTGTAAACTGACTTGACCCAAGTTTACCTTTTTTGACTTCTATTTTTAAACCGTGCCTATCGTTATTCTTTTTTTAATCTATTGTAAACTGACTTGGACCTAAGTTTTGACTTTTATTTTTAATCCAGTTTCCTGTCGCTATTCTTTTAAATCTATTGTAAACTTTGACTATTGGACCCTGGAAAGTTTGCCTTTTTTTGACTGATTTTAAACCGTGACTATCGTTATTCTTTTTAATCTATTGTAAACTGGACTTGGACCCAAGTTTACCTTTTTTTTGACTATCGTTATTCTTTTTTTATTGTAAACTGACTTGACCTAAGTTTGCCTATAAACCGTGTTTATCGCTTTTTTTTTTTAATCTATTGTAAACTGGACTTGGACTCTAAATTTAATTTTTTGACTCTACTTTAAACCGTGCCTATCGCTATTCTTTAATAATCATTGTAAACTGGACTTGGACCTAAGTTTTACCTTTTTTTGACTTACTTTAAACCGTGCCTATCGCTTTTTTATTCTGGACTTTTTTTAATCTACTTTAAATTGACTTGCTATTCTTTTTATTGTTTACCTTTTTGACTCGATTTTAAACTTACATTAACTATGCCTATCGCTTATTTTTTTTAATCTATTGTAAACTGGACTTGGACCTAAGTTTACCTTTTTTTGACTCTACATTTTTTGATTCTTTCGATTTGGAAACCTGTTTGACTTTTTGACTCTACATTAAACCGTGCTTTTTAATCTATTGTAAACTGACTTGACCTAAGTTTACCTTTTTGACTCTACTTTAAACCGTGCTTATCGCTATTCTTTTAATCTATTGTAAACTGGTTTACTTTTTGGAACCCGTGCCTATCGCTATTCTTTTAATCTTTTTTGACTTGGACCTTTAAACCTTTTGCCTACCGTCCATTTTTAAATCGCTATTCTTTTTAATCTATTGTAAACTGACTTGGACCTAAGTTTTTTTGCAGCTCGACTTTAAACCGTGACTATCGCTATTCTTTTAATCTATTAAACTGGACTTGGACCTAAGTTTTTTTGACTTACTTTAAACCGTTCCTATCGCTATTTTTTTTTAATCTATTGTAAACTGGACTTGGACCTAAATTTACCTTTTTTTTTTGACTATTCGATTTAAACTGTGCCTATCGTTATTCTTTTTTAATCTATTGTAAACTGGACTTGGACCTGGACCTAAACCGTTTCCCCTATTATTCTTTTAATCTATTTTTTGTTTTACCTTTTCTACTTTAAACCGTGACTATCGTTATTCTTTTTTAATCTATTGTAAACTGGACTTGGACCTACCTTTTACCTTTTTTTGACTCGTTATTCTTTTTTTAAACCGTGCCTTTTTATCGTTATTCTTTTTTAATCTATTGTAAACTGGACTTGGACCTAAGTTTACCTCCCCATTTTGACTCTACTTTAAACCGTGCCTATCTATTCATTTTTTAATCTATTGTAAACTGGACTTGGACCTAATTTTACCTTTTTTGACTCTACTTTAAACCGTGCCTATCGCTATTCTTTTTTTTTTTAATCTATTGACCTTAAACTGACTTGGACCTAAGTTTACCTTTTGACTCTACTTTTTTAACCGTGCCTATCGCTATTATTTTTTTAAATCTATTGTAAACTGGACTTGGACCTAAGTTTACCTTTTTGACTCTACTTTTAAACCGTGCCTATCGCTATTCTTTTTTTTTAATCTATTGTAAATTGGACTTGGACCTGGTTTAATTTTTGACTTCTACTTTAAACCGTGCCTATCGCTATTCTTTTTAATCTATTGTAAACTGGACTTGGACCTAAGTTTACCTTTTTGACTCTACATTAAACCGTGCCTATCAAGCTATTCTTTAAATCTATTTAAACTGGACTTTGGACCTAAATGCCACTTTTGACTCTACTTTTAAACCGTGCCTATCGCTATTCTTTTAATCTATTGTAAACTGGACTTGGACCTAAGTTTACCTTTTTGACTCTACTTTTAAACCTGTGACTATCGTTATTCTTTTTAATCTATTGTAAACTGACTTGGACCTAAGTTTACCTTTTTTGACTCTCTATTTTAAACCGTGCCTATCGCTATTCTTTTTTTTAATCTATTGTAAACTGGACTTGGACCTAAGTTTACCTTTTTGACTCTACTTTAAACCGTCAGCCTATCGCTATTCTTTTTTTTTAATCTATTGTAACTGGACTTGGACCTAAAGCTTACCTTTTTTGACTCTACTTTAAACCGTGCCTATCGCTATTCTTTTTAATCTATTGTAAACCGGACTTGGACCTAAGTTTACCTTTTTGACTTCTTTTAAACTGTTCCTTTAAACCGTGACCTGGCTCTTTTTTGACTATTCTTTTAATCTATTGTAAACTGGACTTGACCTAAGTTTACCTTTTTGACTCTATTTTAAACCGTGCCTATCGCTATTTTTTTTTAATCTATTGTAAACTGGACTTGGACCTAAGTTTACCTTTTTTGACTCTACTATTTAAACCGTGCCTATCGCTATTCTTTTTAATCTATTGTAAACTGGACTTGGACCTAAGTTTACCTTTTTTTGACTCTACATTAAACCGTGCCTTATCGCCATTTTTAATCTATTGTAAACTGGATTGACTAGTTTCTTTTTTTTTACATTCTATTGTAAATCTATTGTAAACTTGGACCTAAGTTTACCTTTTTTGACTCTACTTTAAACCGTGCCTATCGCTATTCTTTTTTTAATCTATTGTAAACTGGACTTGGACCTAAGTTTACCTTTTTTGACTTTTTTGCCTTATCTTCTATTTTTAATCTTTAAACTGGACTTGACCTAAGTTTACCTTTTTGACTCTATTTTAAACTGTGCCTATCGCTTCCTTTTTTTTTTAATCTATTGTAAACTTTTGGACTTGGACCTAAATTTGCCTTTTTGACTCTATTTTAAACCCGACCCTATCGCTATTCTTTTTTTTAATCTATTGTAAACTGGACTTGGACCTAAATTTACCTTTTTTGACTCTACTTTAAACCGTGCCTATCGCTATTCTTTTTTAATCTATTGTAAACTGGACTTGGACCTGTGCTTATCGTTATTTTAATTTTTTTGACTCTACTTTTAAACCGTGCCTATCGCTATTCTTTAAATCTATTGTAAACTGGACTTGGACCTAAGTTTACCTTTTTTTTGACTCTACTTTAAACCGTGCCTTATCGCTATTCTTTTTAAATCTATTGTAAACTGACTTGGACCTGTTTACCTTTTTTGACTCTACTTTAAACCTTTTGCCTATCGCTATTATTCTTTTTTAATCTATTGTAAACTGACTTGGACCCAAGTTTACCTTTTTTTTTGACTCTTACTTTAAACCCGCCTATCGCTATCTTTTTAATCTATTGTAAACTGACTTGGACCTAAGTTTACCTTTTTGACTCGATTTTAAACCGTGCCTATCTTTATTCTTTTAATCTATTGTAAACTGGACTTTTTGGACCTAATTTTTCGCTATTCTTTTTTTTTGTAAACTGGACTGACTTTAAACCGTGCCTATCCTTATTCTTTAATCTATTGTAAACTGGACTTGACCTAAGTTTACCTTTTTGACTCTATTTTAAACCGTGCCTATCGCTATTCTTTTTAATCTATTGTAAACTGGACTTGGACCTAATTTTACCTTTTTTTGACTCTACTTTTAAACCGTGCCTATCGCTATTCTTTTTAATCTATTGTAAACTGGACTTGGACCTAAGTTTACCTTTTGACTCTTACTTTAAACCGTGCCTATCTTTATTCTTTTTAAATCTATTCATTAAACTGGACTTGGACCTAAGTTTACCTTTTTTTTGACTCTACATTAAACCGTGCCTATCTTTATTCTTTTTTAATCTATTGTAACCGGACTTGGACCTAAGTTTACCTTTTTTGACTTACTTTAAACCGTGCCTATCGCTATTCTTTTTTAATCTATTTAAACTGACTTGCCCTAATCTAATTTTTGACTCCACTTTAAACTGTGCCTATCACTATTTTAATCTATTGTAAACTGACTTGGACCTAAGTTTACCTTTTTGACCTTTAAACCGTGCCTATCGCTATTCTATTTTTTTAATCTATTGTAAACTGGACTTGGACCTAAATTTTATTTTTTGACTCTACTTTTAAACCGTGCCTATCGCTATTTTTTTTAATCTATTGTAAACTGGACTTGGACCTGTTTTTACCTTTTTTGACTCTACTTTTTAAACCGTTGCCTATCGCTATTCTTTTAATCTATTGTAAACTGGACTTGGACCCAAATTTACCTTTTTTGACTCTATTTTAAACCGTGCCTATCGCTATTCTTTTAATCTATTGTAAACTGGACTTGGACCTAAACCGTTTACATATTCTTTTTTTTGACTTTTCTCCAGTTCTTTTACTTTTAAACCGTGACTATCGTTATTCTTTTTTTAATCTATTGTAAACTGACTTGGACCTAAGTTTACCTTTTTGACTCTATTTAAACCGTGCCTATCGCTATTCTTTTTAATCTATTGTAAACTGGACTTGGACCTAAGTTTACCTTTTTGACTCTGATTTTAAACCGTGCCTATCGCTATTCTTTTTTTAATCTATTGTAAACTGGACTTGGACCTAAATTTACCTTTTTTGACCTCTACTTTAAACCGTGCCTATCGCTATTCTTTTTAATCTATTGTAAACTGGACTTGGACCTAAGTTTACTTTTTTGACTCTATTCTTTTTAATCTATTTAAACCGTGCCTATCGCTTTATTCTTTTTAATCTATTGTAAACTGGACTTGGACCTAAAGTTTACCTTTTTGACTCTACTTTTAAACCGTGCCTATCGCTATTTTTTTAATCTATTGTAAACTGGACTTGGACCTTTAAATTTACCTTTTTGAATCTATTTTAAACCGTGCCTATCGCTATTCTATTTTTTTAATCTATTGTAAACTGGACTTGGACCTAAGTTTACCTTTTTTTGACTCTTACTTTAAACCGTGCCTATCGCTATTCTTTTTAATCTATTGTAAACTGGACTTGGACCTAAGTTTACCTTTTTGACTCTACTTTTAAACCGTGCCTATCGCTATTCTTTTTTTTAATCTATTGTAAACTGGACTTGGACCTAAGTTTACCTTTTTGACTCGATTTTAAACCGTGCCTATCGCTATTCTTTTTAATCTATTGTAAACTGGACTTGGACCTAAGTTTACCTTTTTGACTCGATTTTAAACCGTGACTATCTTTATTCTTTTTAATCTATTGTAAACTGGACTTGGACCTAAGTTTACCTTTTTGACCTGATTTTTTGATCGCTATTTTTTTAATCTATTTAAACCCTGTTTACCTTTTTGACCTATTTTAAACCGTGCTATTATTCTTTTTAATCTATTGTAAACTGGACTTGGACCTAAGTTTACCTTTTTGACTCTACTTTAAACCGTGCCTATCTTTATTCTTTTTAATCTATTGTAAACTGACTTGGGACTTACTTTTAAACCGTTTACTATTCTTTTTTGATCTCTTTTTTTAAACCGTGACTATCGCTATTCTTTTTAATCTATTGTAAACTGGACTTGGACCTAAGTTTACCTTTTTGACTCTACTTTAAACCGTGACTATCGCTATTATTTTTTTTAATCTATTGTAAACTGGACTTGGACCTAAGTTTACCTTTTTTGACTCTACTTTTAAACCGTGCCTATCGCTATTCTTTTTTTTTTAATCTATTGTAAACTGGACTTGGACCTAAGTTTACCTTTTTTGACTCTACTTTAAACTGTGCCTATCGCTATTCTTTTTAAATATTGTAAACTGACTTGGACCTAAGTTTACCTTTTGACTCTACTTTAAACCGTGCCTATGTAAATTGTAAACTGGACTTGGACCCAAATTTACCTTTTTTTGACTTCTATTTTAAACCGTGCCTATCATTTATTCTTTTTAATCTATTGTAAACTGACTTGGACCTAAGTTTACCTTTTTGACCTTTTTGACTATTCTTTTTAATTTTAAACCTTGGACCTAAATTTGCCTTTTGCCTATCGCTATTCTTTTTAATCTATTGTAAACTGGACTTGGACCTAAGTTTACTTTTTTTTGACTTTTTGACTATTCTTTTAAATCTATTAAACCTTGACCTAAGTTTACCTTTTTTGACTATTTTTTTAATCTATTTAAACTGGACTTGGACCTAAGTTTACCTTTTTTGACTCGATTTTTTGACTATCTACTTTTTAATCTTTAAACTGGACTTGACCTATCTTTTGCTATTCTATTTTTTAATCTATTGTAAACTGGACTTGGACCTAAGTTTACCTTTTTGACTCTATTTTAAACCGTGCCATCGCTATTCTTTTTAATCTATTGTAAACTGACTTGGACCTAAGTTTACCTTTTTTTTAAACCGTGACTATCTATTCTTTTAATCTATTATTGTAAACTGGACTTGGACCCAAGTTTACCTTTTTGACTCTTTAAATTTAAACCGTTCCTAATCGCTATTCTTCTATTTTTTTAATCTATTGTAAACTGGACTTGGACCTAAGTTTACCTTTTTTGACTCTTTTATTTTAAACCGTGCCTATCTATTATTTTTTAATCTATTGTAAACTGGACTTGGACCTAAGTTTACCTTTTTTTGACTCTACTTTAAACCGTGACTATCCTATTCTTTTTAATCTATTGTAAACTGGACTTGGACCTAAGTTTACCTTTTTGACTTTTAAACCGTGACTATCTATTCTTTTAATCTAAACTGGACTTGGACCTGTTTACCTTTTTGACTCTACTTTAAACCGTGCCTATCTTTATTCTTTTAAATCATTGTAAACTGACTTAACCTAAGTTTACCTTTTTGACTTTGGATCGCTATTTTTTTTAATCTATTGTAAACTTTGACCTAAGTTTTTTTGACTCTACTTTTAAACCGTGCCTATCGCTATTCTTTTTAATCTATTGTAAACTGGACTTGGACCTAAGTTTTACCTTAAACCGTTTTTGACTCTACTTTAAACCGTGCCTATCGCTATTATTTTTTAATCTATTGTAAAATGGACTTGGACCTAAGTTTACTATTTTTTTTGACTCTATTTTTAAACCGTGCCTATCGCTATTTTTTTTAATCTATTGTAAACTGACTTGGACCTAAGTTTACCTTTTTTGACTCTACTTTAAACCGTGCCTATCGCTATTTTTTTTTTAATCTATTGTAAACTGGACTTGGACCTAAGTTTACCTTTTTGACTCTACTTTAAACCGTGCCTATCGTTATTCTTTTTTAAAATCTATTGTAAACTGGACTTGACCTAAGTTTACCTTTTTTGACTTACTTTTAAACCGTGCCTATCGCTATTCTTTTAATCTATTGTAAACTGGACTTGGACCTAAGTTTACCTTTTTTGACTCTACTTTAAACCGTGCCTATCGCTATTCTTTTTTTAATCTATTGTAAACTGGACTTGGACCTAAGTTTACCTTTTTGACTCTACTTTAAACCGTGCCTATCGCTATTCTTTTTTTTAATCTATTGTAAACTGGACTTGGACTTTAAACCGTGACTATCGCTATTCTTTTTTTGACTCTACTTTAAACTATTTTGACTCTTATCTATCGCTATTTTTTTTAATCTATTGTAAACTGGACTTGGACCTAAGTTTACCTTTTTTTGACTCTACTTTAAACTGTGCCCTATCGCTTATTTTTTAATCTATTGTAAACTGGACTTGGACCTAAGTTTACCTTTTTTGACTCTACTTTAAACCGTGCCTATCGCTATTTTTTTTTAATCTATTGTAAACTGACTTGGACCTAAGTTTACCTTTTTTGACTTTTTAAACCGTGCCTATCGCTATTCTTTTTTAATCTATTTAAACCGTGACCTATATTTTTTTTTTTGACTCTATTCTTTAAACCGTTTATTCTTTTTAATCTATTGTAAACTGGACTTGGACCTAAGTTTACCTTTTTGACTCTACTTTTAAACCGTGCCTATCGCTATTCTTTTTAATCTATTGTAAACTGGACTTGGACCTAAGTTTACCTTTTTGACTCTACTTTAAACCGTGCCTATCGCTATTCTTTTTAATCTATTGTAAACTGGACTTGGACCTAAGTTTACCTTTTTTGACTTCACTTTAAACCGTGCCTATCGCTATTTTTTTAATCTATTGTAAACTGGACTTGGACCCTAAGTTTACCTTTTTGACTCTATTTTAAACCGTGCCTATCGCTATTCTTTTTTAAATCTATTGTAAACTGACTTGGACCTAAGTTTACCTCTACTTTTTTGCTATTCTTTTTAATCTATTTAAACCGTGCCTTTTTGACTCTACTTTTTAAACCGTGCCTATTATTTTTTTAATCTATTGTAAACTGGACTTGGACCTAAGTTTACCTTTTGACTTTTAAACCGTGCCTATCGCTATTCTTTTTAATACATTGTAAAACCTAAGTTTACCTTTTTGACCTACTTTAAACCGCTATTCGCTATTCTTTTTTAATCTATTGTAAACTGGACTTGGACCTAAGTTTACCTTTTTGACTCTACATTAAACCGTGCCTATCGCTATTCTTTTTAATCTATTGTAAACTGGACTTGGACCTAAGTTTACCTTTTTGACTCTACTTTAAACCGTGCCTATCGCTATTCTTTTTAATCTATTGTAAACTGGACTTGGACCTAAGTTTACCTTTTTGACTCTACTTTAAACCGTGCCTATCGCTATTATTTTTAATCTATTGTAAACTGGACTTGGACCTAAGTTTGTTTTTTGACTCTATTTTAAACCGTGCCTATCGTTATTCTTTTTAATCTATTGTAAACTGGACTTGGACCTAAGTTTACCTTTTTTTGACTCTATTTTAAACCGTGCCTATCGCTATTCTTTTTTAAATCTATTGTAAACTGGACTTGGACCTTTTTTTTGAAGTTTACCTTTTTGACTCTTTTTTTACATTTAAACCGTGCCTATCGCTATTATTCTTTTTTTAATCTATTGTAAACTGGACTTGGACCTAAGTTTACCTTTTTTTGACTCTACTTTTAAACCGTGCCTATCGCTATTCTTTTTTTAATCTATTGTAAACTGGACTTGGACCTAAGTTTATTTTTTTTGACTCTACATTAAACCGTGCCTATCGCTATTTTTTTAATCTATTGTAAACTGGACTTGGACCTAAAGTTTACCTTTTTTGACTCTACTTTTTTAAACCGTGCCTATCGCTATTTTTTTAATCTATTGTAAACTGGACTTGGACCTAAGTTTACCTTTTTTGACTCTACTTTAAACCGTGCCTATCGCTATTCTTTTTTTAAATCTATTGTAAACTGGACTTGGACCTAAGTTTACCTTTTTTGACTCTACTTTAAACCGTGCCTATCGCTATTCTTTTTTTAATCTATTGTAAACTGGACTTGGACCTAAGTTTACCTTTTTTGACTCTACTTTAAACCGTGCCTATCGCTATTATTTTTTAATCTATTGTAAACTGGACTTGGACCTAAGTTTACCTTTTTGACTCTACTTTTAAACCGTGCCTATCGCTATTCTTTTTTAATCTATTGTAAACTGGACTTGGACCTAAGTTTACCTTTTTTGACTCTACTTTAAACCGTGCCTATCGCTATTCTTTTTTAATCTATTGTAAAACTGGACCTAGTTTTTACCTTTTTTGACTCTATTTTAAACCGTGTTTATTCTTTTTTAATCTATTTTGGACTTGGACCTAAGTTTAATTTTTTGACTCTATTTTAAACCGTGCCTATCATTTATTCTTTTTTAATCTATTGTAAACTGGACTTGGACCTAAGTTTTACCTTTTTACCTTTTTTTGACTTTAAACTTTAAATTTTAAAGACTATCGCTATTCTTTTTTAATCTATTGTAAACTGGACTTGGACCTAAGTTTTTTTTTTGACTCTACTTTAAACCGTGCCTATCGCTATTCTTTTTAATCTATTGTAAACTGGACTTGGACCTAAGTTTACCTTTTTTGACTCTACTTTAAACCGTGCCTATCGCTATTCTTTTTAAATCTATTGTAAACTGGACTTGGACCTAAGTTTACCTTTTTGACTCTACTTTAAACCGTGCCTATCGCTATTCTTTTTTTTAATCTATTGTAAACTGGACTTGGACCTAAGTTTACCTTTTGACTTCTAGTTTACTTTTTTTAAACCGTGCCTATCGCTATTCTTTTTAATCTATTGTAAACTGGACTTGGACCTAAGTTTACCTTTTTTGACTCTACTTTTAAACCGTGCCTATCGCTATTCTTTTTTTTAATCTATTGTAAACTGGACTTGGACCTAAGTTTACCTATTTTTGACTCTACTTTAAACCTTTTGCCCTATCGCTATTCTTTTAAATCTATTGTAAACTGACGACCTAAGTTTACCTTTTTGACTTTTTTGACTCTTTTTATCTATTTAAACTGTGCCTATCGCTATTTTTCTATGCGCTATTTTTTAATCTATTGTAAACTGGACTTGGACCTAAGTTTACTTTTTTTTTGACTCTACTTTAAACCGTGCCTATCGCTATTCTTTTTTAATCTATTGTAAACTGGACTTGGACCTAAGTTTACCTTTTGACTCTACTTTAAACCGTGCCTATCGCTATTCTTTTTAATCTATTGTAAACTGGACTTGGACCTAAGTTTACCTTTTTGACTCTACTTTAAACCGTGCCTATCGCTATTCTTTTTTAATCTATTGTAAACTGGACCTAAATTTCTTTTTTTGACCTAAGTGCCTTCGCTATTTTTTAATCTATTGTAAACCTGACTATGGACCTAAGTTTACCTTTTTTTTTTAAACTATCGCTAAATCTATTGTAAACTGGACTTGGACCTTTTAAGTTGGACCCTTAAAAACCGTTTATCGCTATTCTTTTTAAATTTTGTAAACTGGACTTTTAAACCTTTTTTGACTCTACTTTTAAACCTATCTTTTATTCTTTTTAATCTATTGTAAACTGGACTTGGACCTAAGTTTACCTTTTTGACTCTACTTTTAAACCGTGACTATCGCTATTCTTTTTTAATCTATTGTAAACTGGACTTGGACCTAAATTTACCTTTTGACTCTACTTTAAACCGTGCCTATCGCTATTCTTTTTTTAAATCTATTGTAAACTGGACTTGGACCTAAGTTTACCTTTTTGACTAAACTACTTTAAACCGTGCTCTATCGCTATTATTCTTTTTTAATCTATTGTAAACTGGACTTGGACCTAAGTTTACCTTTTTGACTCTACTTTAAACCGTGCCTATCGCTATTCTTTTTAATCTATTGTAAACTGGACTTGGACCTAAGTTTACCTTTTTGACTCTATTTTTTAAACCGTGCCTATCGCTATTCTTTTTTAATCTATTGTAAACTGGACTTGGACCTAAGTTTACTTTTTTTGACTCTCTACATTAAACCGTGCCTATCTTTATTCTTTTTAATCTATTGTAAACTGGACTTGGACCTAAGTTTACCTTTTTGACTCTACTTTAAACCGTGCCTATCGCTATTCTTTTTTAATCTATTGTAAACTGGACTTGACCTAAGTTTACCTTTTGACTTTTGACTAATTTTTTAATCTATTGTACATTAAGTTTATTCTTTTGCCTTTATTCTTTTAATCTATTGTAAACTGGACTTGGACCTAAGTTTACCTTTTTTTGACTCTACTTTAAACCGTGCCTATCGCTATTCTTTTTAATCTATTGTAAACTGGACTTGGACCTAAGTTTACCTTTTTTGACTCTACTTTAAACCGTGCCGTTATTTTTAATCTATTGTAAACTATTCTTTTTTAATCTATTGTAAACTGGACTTGGACCTATTGTAAATGGACTTTTTTTTTTGACTCTACTTTTTGACTCTATTCTTTTAAATCCGTAAACTGGACTTGGACCTAGTTTCTTTTTTTTTTTAAAATCTATTTTAAATCTATTGTAAACTGGACTTGGACCTAAGTTTACCTTTTTTTGACTCTACTTTAAACCGTGCCTATCGCTATTCTTTTAATCTATTGTAAACTGGACTTGGACCTAAGTTTACTTTTTTTTTTGACTCTTTTTACTTTAAACCTTGGTGCCTATCGTGCCTATTCTTTTAATCTATTGTAAACTGGACTTGGACCTAAGTTTACCTTTTTTGACTCTACTTTTAAACCGTGCCTATCGCTATTCTTTTTTTAAATCTATTGTAAACTGGACTTGGACCTAAGTTTACTTTTTTGACTCTGACTTTAAACCATGCCTATCGCTATTCTTTTTTAATCTATTGTAAACTGGACTTGGACCTAAGTTTACTTTTTGACTCTACTTTAAACCGTGCCTATCGCTATTCTATTTTTTTTAATCTATTGTAAACTGGACTTGGACCTAAGTTTACCTTTTTGACTCATTTAAACTTTAAACCGTGCCTATCGCTATTCTTTTTTTAATCTATTGTAAACTGGACTTGGACCTAAGTTTATTTTTTTTGACTCTACTTTAAACCGTTTAAACCGTGCCTAAGTTTCTTTTTTTGCTATTCTTTCGCTATTCTTTTATTGTAAACTGGACTTGGACCTAAGTTTATTTTTTTTTGACTCTACTTTAAACCGTGCCTATCGCTATTCTTTTTTTTAATCTATTGTAAACTGGACTTGGACCTAAGTTTACCTTTTTTGACTCTACTTTAAACCGTGCCTATCGCTTTATTCTTTTTAATCTATTGTAAACTGGACTTGGACCTAAGTTTACCTTTTTTGACTCTACATTAAACCGTGCCTATCGCTATTATTTTTAAATCTATTGTAAACTGGACTTGGACCTAAGTTTACCTTTTTTGACTCTACTTTAAACCGTGCCTATCGCTATTATTTTTTTAAATCTATTGTAAACTGGACTTGGACCTAAGTTTATTTTTTTTTTGACTCTACTTTAAACCGTGCCTATCGCTATTCTTTTTAATCTATTGTAAACTGGACTTGTTTTTTTTTTTTGACTTTAAACCGTGACTATCGCTATTCTTTTAATCTTTAAACGGACTTGGACCTAAATTTAACTCTACTTTTAAACCGTGCCTATCGCTATTCTTTTTAATCTATTGTAAACTGGACTTGGACCTAAAGTTTGACCTTTTTGACTCTATTCTTTTTAATCTTTAAACCGTGCCTATCGCTATTCTTTTTAAATCTATTGTAAACTGGACTTGGACCTAAGTTTACTATTTTTTTGACCTAAGTTTTTCTACTTTAAACCGTGCCTATCGCTATTCTTTTTTTAATCTATTGTAAACTGGACTTGGACCTAAGTTTACCTCTTTTTGACTATTCTTTTTACTTTAAACCGTTTACATTTTTGCCTATCGCTATTCTTTTTAATCTATTGTAAACTGGACTTGGACCTAGGTTTACCTTTTTGTCCCTAATGTTAACTAGAGTCATATCTACTTTTTATTTTAGTGTTAACTGAACCAGTTTCTACTGTTGTGATTCTAGTGCAAACCAGACCTAATTTTACCCTAATGCAAATATGACCCATGCCAACATTTTCATTCTAAAGCGGACCTATGTCGACCTTTTTGAATCCCGTGTAAAGCGAACCTACAGTGCTGTGTCAAAGTAAGTGAACCCCTAGGATAATATTTAAAATAATTCTTTCTTTTTGTAGATGATCAACAAATCTTAATTAAACTATATAGATTAATTAAGTAAAGCTTTTTTTTATCAAGCTGGAATAAAAATATTAATTAAAAATTAAAAATTAAGATGTTTAAAAGTCAGTGAACCTTTATATTTACATTGTATTTTTGTTTAACATGGTTGACAGTGCAAATAATTATTGAGCATGCGTAAAAATAAAAATGACCCGTATTCATTTTTGCTCAGCTGCATATACTGCAGTCAACCAATATAACTCATTGTGTATGCAAAAATGTGCAGTTAGAGACTAATTTTAAAAATTATATATACAAAGACCAAAAGAACTTCCTGATGTTTTAAAAATCGCATAGCTGAAATTTATAATAGTGAAGAAAGCTACAAAAACAATTCTGAGTGCACTTCTCCGTCATGCAACAAATTATTTATAAATGGAAAACTTTTGGTATGACAGCATCAAAATCAAGAAGTGGTTGTACGCGAAAAACAACACCAAGTGCAAGTAGACATCTAGTTCGGCAAGCGCAGATAACTCCTGCAGTGACCTTTAAGGTTCTCCAATATTCACTTGCCAATGTTGGAATCAATGTGCATACATCTACAGTGCGACAAAATCTGAAAAATGCCAATCTCTGCAAGACATCAAGCAATTTTGGATGAAAGTATCTTGTTCTCAGTTCCAAATTTGGACAATGATCTGAAGTATCAAAGCAAATCCACAAAAGAATGGGTTCCTAAAAAGAAATTTCAAGTCTTGGAACGTCCTAATCAAAATCCTGATCAAGAGGAAGAAGACAGTACATGCAAGAAACACAGGTAAAGTCGAGCAATTGTTGGAATTTTCCCAAAAAGAATTGTCAAAAAAACGGCACTCGATGCAGCCAGAAACTTCTTAAAGAATGATTGAAAAAGACTGGTTGACATTTTAGCCTCAAAAGGAGCAGACACCAAATATTCATTGCAGAAGTTCACTAACTTTTGCATATCTTAATTTTTAATTTTTAATTAATATTTTTTTCCAGCTTGATTAAATTTTTGGAAATTGATTGTAATTGATTTAATAAAGTTTTTTCTTAATGAATATATAGTTTAATTAAGATTTGTTGACCATCTGGAAAAAAGAAACAATTTTTTAAAATACTCTCTTAGGGGTTCACTTACTTTTGCACAGCATTGTATATCTACCTATCTATTAATTCCTTTTGATTTATTGCTTATAAAACTTATATTCGATACTGAATAACCCAACAAGTTGTTAAATTAAACCGCAACCCAAAACTTCGCTTTAAAAAAGCAATTTGTCAACGAAATCAGGTAAGGGTCTTGTTGTGGCCTGTCAGGGCCAGAAAGAAAGAGACGGAAAGAAGAAGGTAGGTCGAACAAGTGTATTGTACAGTTAATTATATGAAAAGTATGTTTATTCATTAGTTAGAAATACAATAAATTAAAAAAATTGTATGTATACGAATATTTATTACCTCCACTGGATTCTACATGGATGATATCAAACTCTTTGACAATGACGTCAATGAGTTGAAGGGTATTGTCAGTACTGCAAAATGTTTCAGATTCGGATTAGATAAATGTGCAAAAGAAGCATTCAAGAATGGGAGAATTACAGAAACATACTCAACAGATGTAAATCTTGACACAACGATTAAGGAACAGTAACAAGAAGAAGCATATAAATATCGCGGACAGTCAGCGAAGGAGATGGAATACAGCAGACCAAATGAAGGAGAAAGTAAGAAAAGAATCCCACAGGCGTGTGCGTCTGGTGTTAAATACCGAGTTGAATGCACAAAAAAGAATATCAGCCATGAAATCTTTTTTCCTGTTATGCAATACATCTTCAACATATTTAATTAGACCATAGCTGACATTAAGTGAATGAATATCAAAACGAGAACGCTTCCCATTTGTTACCGCATACAACTTCCTAAAGTTGATGTTGATCATCTGTATGTGACTATGCAGAGTCATTCTTCTACTAGGCCAGTTGCTATCAAAGGCTATAGAACCCAGTCTGGCCTGCTATTTACCCATAGAAGTGGGGAGAAGAGGCTTCATATTTTTCCCAAGGGGATTAGCACATAAGTGAATGTAATAGATATATGTACTGTACTACTACTGTACTGATGCGGCATTCACCCTGGGCGGATTGAGCCGGCTTCTTCCTGTTAGGAGAAGAAGATTCTTGGGATAAATTACAGAAGTAGGGTACCCAGGCCTACTCGGATAACGTTCTTGCTTGCCGCGGGGTTCCCACAGACGCAGAGACAGGAACGACCAGAAGCCGCCGGTTACCGATGCAGACGCTCCTTGATTTTCACCAGAGCCCTTGTTAGCCGGCGTGTGTGTCAGACCTGTCTGCCTTGGTGGCCCTACCAGGAACGAAGTTCCGGGCGGCATAGCTCTGACACTACTGTTTACATCCCCCACCGACTGTGAGGTAAGGGTTGGACTTTTGGGGCTTACAGTACCAGGTGTTCCCAAGCGGTCCCCCATCTAAGTACTGACCTGGATATATA